>JAPXFY010003954.1:0-19702 GCA_030674185.1 Monoplex corrugatus | reverse complement strand
TGCTGTTCTGGTCCCCCCTGAATTCACCAACATGCCTGTCCCAAAAGGTCCCCCCCCCCTGTAGTACTCTTGTAGGTGCACGTCTGTCTGTCTGTCTGTCTGTCTGTCATCTCTCTATCTCTGTCTGTCTTCTGTCTCTCTGTCTTCATGTCTGTGCCTGTTCTCTGTCTCTCTCTCTCCTCTCTCTCTCTCTCTCTGTCTGTGTCTCTGTTCCTCTCTCTCTCTTTCTTTCTTTCTCTGTCTCTCTCTCTCTCTTTCTCTCTCTCTCTCTCTGTATCTTCTCTCCATGTCTGTGTCTCTGTTCCTCTCTCTCTCTCTTTCTTTCTTTCTCTGTCTCTCTCTCTCTCTCTCTTTCTTTCTCTCTCTCTCTCTGTATATCTGTCTCTCTCTGTCTCTCTGTCTCTGTCTCTGTCTCTGTTGTCTGTCTCTCTCTCTCTCTCTCACCCCAGTATATCCTGGCGTTCAGCGCAGTCTCCAGCTCTGTGTGGAAAAGATCTACCATTGGGCTGAAGAGAATGGCTTTACTTTCTCCGCCACAAAAACTCAGTATATTCATTTTCATAACCAATGAATGTTTTTTTCTGGATCCCGAAATCCGTCTTGATAAATCAACAATTACAGCAGTTCATCATCATCATCAGGCGCCTTGCCGCATGACGTTGGCGATTATGGACTTCCATCTGTCTCTATCTCTTGTTGCCTCAAGCATCTTTTCCACCCTCCTTGTCTTCAGCCACTCTGCAAGTCCGTCTAGTATCTTCTCCCAGGGTCTACCCGGTGCTTTCCTTCCGTCCAGCTTTCCCGTTGTGACCACGTGTTCCAGTTCCCCTTTCCTCATAAAATGGCCTATGAATGTTCCCTGCCTTTTCCTAATATTCCTCATGAATGATCTACTTGTATCTGCCTCCATCAAGACTGTCTCGTTTATTTTCTTTGCTGTCCTTGGAACTCTCAACATCCTTCTTAGAAACCACATCTTGGCTGTCTCAATCTTGTTCTGGCTTTGTTTGTTGACTGTCCACGCCTCGCAACCGTAAAACAGTATTGGTTCTATATAACATTCAAGAACTCTTTTCCTGATGTTAATTGATAGGCATTTGTTGGTAAGAATGCTTTCCATCTTCTTGAATGTTGTTTTGGCCTGGCCGATTCTGCTGGCTATTTCTGATGTGCATCTGCCGTCTGGTGAAATGATCGTTCCCAGGTATTTAAACATATCAACCTGTGTCAAGGTTGTGCCATTTGCTGTTATTTTGCACGAGGGGATTTCATGTTTTTACTGATCACCATGACTTCAGTCTTCCTGCTGTTTTGTTCCAACCCCTTATCTTTGCTTTCTATTACAAGTATATTCACAATGTTTTGTAGGTCCCTTTCACTTTCTGCAATTAGCACGGCGTCATCTGCGTATCGAATGTTGTTTATCATTTTCCTTCCAACCTTTAATCCAGAGTCATCCTCTAGGTTTCTCATGAATTTTCGCTGAAAAGTGAAAACAGATCTGGTTACAAAACACAACCCTGTCTGACTCCTCTTTTGAAGTTTTGGAAAGAGCTTATATCGTTTTTTATTCTCATTGCAGCTGTTTGTTCCCAATACATATTTCTCATTATTCGTAGATCTTTTCCATCAATATTGAGTCTTTCTATTTGGTTGATCAATTCTTCATGTCGTACCCGATCGAAAGCTTTGGTATAATCAACAAAGCATAACTACAAATCCTTGTTCGTCTCGATTGACCTCTCTATGATAGTTCTTATGATGTATATGGCATTAATAGTTCCTTTCCCTTCCACAAATCCACACTGTTCATCTTCTATTTCTCTTTTGATTCTATTCCTTGTCCTCATCATGATCATTCTTAATAGGATCTTGGTTAAATGACTCATCAAACTGATTGTGCGATGGAGTTCACATTCTATAGCCCCTGTCTTCTTTGGATGTGCAATGAAAATTGATTTTGACATATCGTTGGGGATTTTTCCAGTGTCGTAAATTTCATTCAGGAGGACTGTTATTTTTTCTATGCCGAATTCCCCCAGGGCTTCAATCATCTCTGTAGTAATGTTGTCTGGTCCTGGGGCTTTTCCTGGTTTCATCTTTTTCAATGCTGCTCTAACTTCATCCTTCATTATGGGTGGTCCTTCAAACTTCTTTCTTATAATGTGTTCTGCGTTTCTGGCATCTTCAAAAAGGTCTTTAATGTAATCTCCCCATCTGTCTAATATTTTGTCTTCTTCCTTGAGAATCGTACTATCTTTCGATTTTAAGCAACCAGTTGATGAATATATTTTTCCTGTGGACAATTTCTTCAATTCGTCTGTACATACCCTGAGGATCTGTTTTGTGTTGGTCTTCTATTTCTTTTCATTTTGTTTTCAGCCAAGCTTCCTTAGTTTCATTGCACCTATTCCTGATTTCCTTGTTTATCTTCCTGTATAATTCCTCGTTTCTCTTTGCCTTCCTCCGTTCCTCCATCAAGCCTAAAATTTCTTTTGTCATACAGTTCCTTTTTGCTTTTCTATCTACTACAGGGATTTCTTCACAAGCTTCATTTATCGAATTTCTCAACTTTGTCCGTTGTTCCTCACTGTCACCAACGTCTTCCAGAGCACTGAATTTGTTTTGAACATGTACATTAAATTTTTTACGTATCACTTCATCTGTCTTTAAGAATCCAAGATCTAGTTTGATGTTGCTTTTGGTCTGTTTCCTTTTCCGTAATTTCAACCTAAAACTTCCCACTACAGGATTGTGGTCACTCTTGCAGTCTGTGCCTGGTAGTGTTTTTGCTGACAATAAAGAATTTCTAAATCTTTTATTAATCAGGATGTAGTCAATCTGATTTTTGGTATTATTTCCTGGACTCATCCAAGTCTATTTTCTTCTATTAGGCCGCTCAAACCAGGTGTTTCCTACTATGAACTCATTCATCTGTGCCCATTCTACAAGTTTACCTCCCGTTTCATTTTGGGTACCAAGGCCATGAGGTCCAACTATATCCTCCACCCTATCCTTTTCCATTTTAACATTAAAATCTCCCATTATTATGGTAACTTCTTGGGCCTTGGCCATCTCTAATACTTCTAGAAGTTGTTGATGTCTTCCTGAGTACTTGTGGATGTTGGTGCATACACCTGAATGATGTTGATATCAAATGGTCTGCCTCCCAATTTGACCAGCAAGTCTCTGTCGGACACAGCCCAGTATCCCTTAACTGCTTTTGATTTGTCCCTGTCCATTACAATGCCTACTCCTCTTTCATGTGAGTTTCCACCAAGTATATCACTGTATACTCTCCAGATGTTATCATGCCTGCCCCCTTCCATTTCACTTCCCCTAGTCCTAAAATACTAATGTTAAGCCTTTCCATCTCTATTTTGACATTGTCTAATTTGCAGTTAAAGAAGCTAAATTTCTGGGTATCATTTTTGACCAAAAACTTAACTTCCATAGCCACATCTCTCCTCTCTTCTCAGTGTTCCAGTTTCGTTTAACTGGTTACGTGTACGTGTGTGCTTGTTCGCCCTGTATGGGTCCCCACACTATACTCTGAGAGTATAGTCAGCGACACTCCAATTACGTTGGGAGGTGCATGCTGAGCATGTTTCTGTAGCCGGCACTGACGTCAGCTCTGGACATCAGCGTCAGGATCTTTAAAGTCCAAGCTTGATTTTAGATGCATGCGTGCTCAGACTAGACCTCGGTTTATACTCTCATCCGAAGGAGTAGGAAATGGGGGTAAAGTCTTTTTCCACAAACACAAAGCCTGCAGTGACCTGGGATCGAACTCACAGTTGTGAGACTCGCCGAATTTCAAGTTCAGCGTGTTATCCATTACACTAACGCCCCCCCCCCCCCCCCCCCCCGCCCCCGCCACATCAAACACCTTAAAACTTCCTGTCAGAAGGCTCTGAACATTCTTCGAGTCGTGGTGCACACAGACTGGGTCGCTGATAAGAAAACTCTCCTGCATCTCTACAGAGCCCTAGTCCGATCCAAACTGGATTACGGATGTGTAATCTACAGTTCGACAAGGGACTCCTACCTTAAAACATTAGATCCTATTTATCATCAAGGGCTGCGTTTGTGTTTGGCCGCATTTCGTACATCTCCTGTGTACAGTCTATATGCAGAAGCAGGGGAGCCTCTCTTGTCAACCGCCGACTAAAACTCTCTCTGAATTACTACATCAAACTATACTCGGAAATGAAAAACCCTGCCTACGATTGTGTTTTTGATCCAAGATATGTGAAAGAATATGAAAAAAGTATGTGTATTCCACCGTTTGGTATCCGTATCCGCCCACATGTGGAAAAGGCTGAGATCAACCGGGGCGTGATCTGTGACTACTCCAAGTTTCCAGACAACCGACCATGGACCTTCCGTACACCGGAAGTTCGATTCGACCTTGCATCTTACCGAAAACATTCTACCTTTATAGTGAACTATGTCTGCAATATCCCTCACATGAAAAAGTCTTCACTGATGGTTCCAAATAAGGAAATGGTGTGGCTGCTTCTGCAATCCTTTTGTCAGATGGTGTTAAAAATCCAGTAAACACATACCTTTTGATAGCTCTGTGTACACAGTGGAGCTGACTGCTCTTAACCTAACACTTGAGACAATTCTGGCTTCCAAGTGAAAGACATTTATTATTTGTTCTGACTCACTGTCAGCACTGGAGGCTGTATCATGTCGTAACTTAAACCACCCTGAGCTGCTAGACTTTTTCAGTGTATTTACTGTACTGAAAAATCGAAACTGTAACATTGTTTTGGTTTGGGTCCCTGGTCATGTGGGTATTCGCAGGAATGAGATGGCAGATGCTGTAGCGAAGGAGGCCACAGCACACAGAATGTCCACTTCAGTTATACCCTTTACTGATCTGAAGTGTAAAGTCCACTCTTACACTTATGCATTATGGCAAGAAGAATGGAGCCAACAAGTGAATAATAAACTTTTTAAAATCCGTCCTACTCTTTTAGGGTCCCTTCTTTCATTGGGAGGAACCTGTAAAGAGAACGTTGTTCTTACTCGTCTTAGAATTGGTCATACTTTTTTAACTCATTCATATTTGTTGAAGGGTGAAGGGGCCCTTGGTGTGTTCCATGTGATGAGCCTCTCACAGTAAAACATATTTCAATTTCATGCAATGATTTAAACGAGATACGGCATAAACACTACACGGCAGAGACAATAAGGACCTTGTTTCGGACGCCCGTCATGGGCGATCCTGGAATTTTTGAAGAGATTTGAACCTTGAGATGACTCATATTGGTTGGCAAGGCCAAAATGACTTTTAAAATGTGATTTTTATCGGAAAAACAAACGTGGTTGAAGCTCTCGAGGTGACAGCCTTGAGATGGCCCATGCTGGTCGACAAGGCTATAAACAACGTGATTTGATTTGATTTCTCTCACCCCCTTCTCTGTCTGTCTGTCTTTTCTCTCTCTCTCTCTCTCTCTCTCTCTTTCTCTCTCTCCCTCTGTTTCTCTCTCTCTCTCTCTCTCTCTCTCTCTGTATCTGTCACGCACTGTGTGTGTGTGTGTGTGTGTGTGTGTGTGTGTGTGCATGTGTGTTTGTGTGTGTGTGTGTGTGTGTGTGTGTGAGTAATAAGAAATGGGAAAGCGTGCACATGCACACACGCGCGCACGACCACACACACACACACACAAACACACACACACACACACACACACACACACACAACACACACACACACACACACACAAACACACACATGCACAGACACTCTCTCACATACAGAGAGAGAGACAGACAGACAGAGAAAGAGAGAGAAAGAGACAGACAAACAGAGAGAGAGAGGGAAAGAAAGAGAGACAGACAGACAGAGAATGGGGCGGGAGAGAGAGACAAAAGAGAGACAGAATGAATGAGACGGAGAGAGAGACGGAGAGAGAGACGGACAGACAGACAGGCAGAGAGACAGACAGAGAGAGAGAAAGAGAGAGACAGAGAGAGAGTGAGAAAGCAAGAGATAAAGATAGAGAGAGAGAGACAGACAGACAGACAGACACAGAGACACAGAGAGAGAGGAACAAAGACGCAGACATGGAGATACAGACAGACAGACAGAGAGACGGACAGACAAACAGACAGACAAACGTGCACCTACAAGAGTACTACAGGGGGGGGGGACCTTTTGGGACAGGCATGTTGGTGAATTCAGGGGGGGGGGGACCAGAACAGCACGGGGGGGACTGCCCAGAAATTCCCCCGGGGGACGATTCGTCCCACGGGGGAATGGAGTGAGTCGTTGAAGAGGATGGCGATACCACCACTTCGGGATGAGCGATGGAAAGAAGCAAGCCTGTAACCACTCGGAGTGAGACTCGCATGTATAGGTTCATGACCAAGGGGGTTAAGCCATGTTTCGGTGATAAAAGCAATGTCAACATGCTCATCTGCGATGAAGTCAGCAATGACATCCGCTTTGCCATCTTTGCATGTTGACTGAGCGTTAAAAAGGCACATTTTTAGTTTATCAGAGTCACATGGCGGTGGCCGAGGTGGAGATGAAGGCGGCACCGACGGGACAGAAGATGAAGGCGGCACCGGCGGGACAGAATGGTGAAGGCGGTACCGGCGGGACAGAAGGTGAAGGTGACACCATGGGACAGAAGGTGAAGGCGGCACCAGCGGGACAGAAGGTGAAGGCGGCACCATCAGGACAGAAGGTGTAGGCGGCACCATCAGGACAAAAGGCGAAGGCGAAGATGGCAGAGGAGGAGACGAAATCTGCAGCAGCAAGGTCGAGAGCAGGGACAGTGGAGGAGACGATGAAGCAGAAGACGAAGTGTGGTATCGGACTGGTACAGCAGGAGGCAGGTTGTGCCAAAAACGGTGGATACGTCCAGCACGATCATTCTTATCAACAGACTAGTCAACAGCACAGACAGATATGGAATATATTTAGCAATTAGAAAAGCAAAGTCATTATCATCAGCACAACCAATTGCAGCGCAAAAGTCTACATAAACGGCCAAAACAAAGAAAAAAAAAACAGTCGATAGTTTTAAATACCTGGGAGATATCCTTACCAAAGATGGGCAGCATCACATCAAAACATGGCATAAGGATGGTGACAACAATGACATCAAGAGCTGAACAGAACAGAAACCAGTGAAGCAGCACCACAAGCCTCACCACCAAGTACAACGTGCACAGATCACTTGTAGTCTATATCCTCCTCTGTGGGTGTAAAAATTGGACAAAGCCTGCTGACTCAGAGAAGTGAATCCAGGCCTTTGAAACGAAATTCTTGACAGAACTGCTTCGCATATCTGCCTTGAACATAAGACCAAGTAATACATACATAACAATATCGACAACTTGGTTCACCCATAGGAACCACTTCCGGCAAGTGTCGAACGACGCCACCACATCCTCCCCTACAGAGAGATCGTACGATACCATTTTCCTTTGTGTCCTGGGAAAAAGTGTCAACGATATCGGCAGAGTTTGGAGTTTGTTCAAGAGGGATTCATCACACTCGGACAATTCCATATGTGCTCCATCCAAATCTGCCAACAATTGTCTGGCAGACTCCCTGAGCCTGAGCAAACCCTATGCTCTGGCAAGGTCTTGAAATTGGGGATGCGGGGAGAAGAGGGATGTTTGAAACACTAAGCTGACACCACCAGGGTGATGGAAACATTCAGACGTGCAGCGAACAGGCCAGATTTTAATGTTGCAGACTGGGGTTGAACTCGAGAAATCAGTTCTTGAGTCCACACCTCTATCGGAAGAACCAACCAGCCCATGGAAAAATGCCAACCGCCGGACAATGTTCCGTGCCGGAACCCGGGATTGAACCAGGGACCTTTAGATCTTCAGTCTAACATTCTCCCATCTGAGCTATTCTGGCTGACGAAGCAGAGGAAAAGCTATATGGGATATATTACAAGCTGTTCTATTCTGAGTACACCTGAACTGCATGTTGCTACATCCCAGAGACAGATTAAGATCGCCTCTGCCGCTGCGTCTCAGTGACCCAACAGCAACACTAATCAGAGATGATGATGATGATGATGATGATGATGATGATGATGATGATGATGATGATGATGATGATGATGATGATGATGATGATGATGATGATGATGATGATGATGATAGTGTGCTGAGTTCTGTCTGACAGTCTTATCAAGACAAAAGTCTGTCTGATCTGCGATGTTATCACACGGGTGTTGTTATTCACATCAAGAGCACCATGCATTGATTGCACAATCACAAAAATCTGTCCTTACCTTTGGGAACATGGATTTAATGTTTCTTTACCGTACATATCTTGATTTCAACATTTGTAATAATCTGCCTTCCCGTACTTCTAGACGTCTTTGTGTTGCAGTGGTCCACATGTATAAGAATGGGCGGAGTGCAGACTGAAGTGGCAACATCAACATAGTCATGGCCGCACTGATCTTGTCCAATTCAGCGACTCCACATAAAACCAGCAAGTTGGTCAGGCCAAGTGAGAACCAACATACACCATCTGTTACAGCCAGTTTCACCAACAAATACGCTGAAGAGTAAACTGGCCTGTTTGCAGAATCAACGCATATTCTATATTTGGGCGTGCATCTGTAAATGATGACTTGGCCAACCATACAAACTGAACACACGATGTAGTTGAATACCACAATCACAATATACCAACTGAATTTTTGGGTGGAGTTGTACCGATCATACAAAGCCAGGTGACACGACCAGACAGACCATCAAGGCCCCAGTGCGACAATCCAGGCAGAAAAGGTACCACTGACAACAAGATTCCAACAATCCATGTTACTGCACACGCTCCAACTGTTGAACTGTTACTGATTCTTCTCCTTATAAAAGGGAAACACAGAACGATGACATGATCCAGTGTGATAGACAAGATGACCAGAACTGATACTTCGCTGGAAAGAAGGGACAGAAATCCTGCCACTTTGCAAGTCATACTGTTTGTCCAGATCTTCTCAAAATAAATGTACTGTCCATGGAATACTTCGTTAGCTGCTGTCACTATGCTGACATAGATTCCCATACACACATTAGCAAAGTACACATGCGCAATACATGTGATGAAAGTTCTTCTGTATACCGCTTTCATCAGCAGTAAAGCTATTATACAAGCCAAACTTCCAACAGTGCCACAAACACTGCTAAACCAATGAAGAATCTGGAACATCTCATTGGACAATATGTTTTCGCAAGAAGACAGCAAGGATTCTGGTGCTAGACATCCTATTTCGTTTGACTTTGTAGGAAGTAATATCTTACAACAAAACCTGTAGTTTGATGAATAGATAGATTCTAAATAAGTCAATCCTGATAACAAATCTAAAGGAAAGTTGTTCACTGGATTTCCTCTCATGTCCAGTTCCTTCAGTTGTGGGAATGTTTTAAGTCCTGCACAACTTATGGTTTCAATAGATGAATACGACAGATTCAAATAATATGTCTGAGGTGAGTAGAAAAATAATCAAGTATTTTAAGATGCGTTCTTGATAAGTCTATTGCTCTGAGCGAGTAATGCACCTGCTTAAATGTGCTTATCACTGACGTCAAAGGGTTGTTTGCTATTAGTAGTTTCCTTAAATTGGACAGTTCCTTAAAAACGGTCATGTTGGCGGTTGTTAATTTGTTACTGGTTATATCAAGGAACTGCAAATTGGGAAGCTGAACACCTGGTACATTAGAGAGTGAACAATGGGAAAGACTAAGCCAGATAAGATACATAGTATTATTTAGATCACTCAGCGTCATCCCTGAACCTGTGGCGTCCAGGTAACGAAGATGAGGAAAGAGGTCCGCAAGGAAAGTCACTGCGCAAATCAACGTGTAACCTTGACACAGACAGCCTTCAGGACAGATCGAGTCACAAAACCATTCATCGTCACGCTGTGGGCACTGAACCCAACCATCACAAAGATGATGTCCATGCACACAAACACTGGACGCACGACATCGATAAAAACGAGGACATGCCATTGTGTCACAGTCTTGTTCATCCTCTCCATAAGTACAATCAGAAAATCCATTGCATCGTGTGTAGACAGGAAGATAGTCCAACCTGTCATATGTACATTGATAATGGGTGTCAGGACAAGGCTCATAATAAAGCATCCATTGTTGAATAAAGTAACCTGTGCCATCCAGGTTGATGAACATTCTTGACCCCTTGATTCGTGGGGTGTCTCTTGTTCTGGACAGTTCATTTCATCAGAATCGTCCAGCAATCGGAAATATCGTTACAACGTTGGCTGATTAAAATGCACTGATTATCTGAACATAGAAACCCGTCACATAAATGTTGTTCACAGAATGACTCATCACTATTGTCTGGACAGTCCTGTCTGAAGTCACACACAAGAGTGTAAGGCACTGTGGTCATGCCATCATCACACGTGAACATGGCGATTCTATAGGAGAGTCTTTCTCCAAGAAGACGCATTGTGTTATTGTTCGTATTCATGTTCCAGAACACACAGAACTGTACATAAAGACGGTTTGTACAATGGCTTTGAAGATCACATGACAAGAACATGTGCGCCATGTTTGTATCTAGACACTCAAAAAGTACCTGTCCCGTTTGTATAAAGGTGGACAGCAGTGAATGTATTACGGGAAATTTAACCACTTCAGGAAGTCTTACATTTTGTGATTGTGATTTCACTTCACACAGTATGTGTTTGCTACTTATATCTGCTGGAGGTCTGGTTGCACTGAGTACCATTGCCTCCAAGGTCTTAGTACGGACCTGCCTTGATGGATAGAAGACCCCTGTCATGTCACTCACGCCATAAATCATGGTATTGTCTGACCACTTCTGAAACCTACTGTACGCAAAAACGACTGCATGCCAGCCTGAAGTATAACCGATTACTATATTGCTGATATTTTTGTTTTTAAAATGTGAAGGAGATCTGCCATTTCATCTCTGGTTTTAATGGAAGCGAGTTTTCCGCCAATCTTCTGACATTCATATGCTGCAAACATAACAGAAATATCAATGTTTAATCTAATAAATGTAAAACATTTGTCACGTGAAGCCACCAGACCCTGACATCCAGGACTACTAAAGGAACAGTGTTCTGTTTCATCCTGTCCATGTTCACACTCTGTCCTAAAGTTGCAGTCCAGGTGCTGCTGAAAGCAGGAATAGTGATCAACAGAACAGTTGAACAAACCACTGGCTAATTTTTCAGGTTGCACACTTTCTGAGTGAAAAGAAAACAGAATTTTCATTGTGTCGTAAGTAATAAATTTGTGAGAATTCCTAACGTGAAACTGAAGATTTGACGTTAAAAATACGTTTGCTGGTGTGTCTTCTCCATCACAGACACGTACCACACTTTGGTGACTTCCATTTGTTTTTGTGTACAGAAGCTCTGTCCACACATCATTACATGTATAGTACATTCTTGTTTGGAAGCTAAGCATGATGACGAATCTGGGAAGCGTTTTCAGAGTTTTAAAAATATCGTCAGACGTGTTAGTGCTTATCCTCTGAAGTGGTAATATTGCATAGCCAGAATATGCTGATGTATGTACAAAGAAGAAATTGTTTTTTTCTACTGCTTCAATAGCTATCTTAACTAAAGGAATATGTCTGTGTTTAAAAAAGATATGGTTTGTTTTTGAGACAACAAAGTATTCTTCAAGAAAATTATATTGGCATTTAAGTGAGACAAGCACAGCCTTATCAGAATCAAGTATCTGTGTCATCCAATAATATGGAAAACACCAAAACGATAATCGCTGAACATGCACACGCACAAACATACCCAGTGGCACCTCTACATGCAAAAGACAGAATGTATGGTAAATATCATCATTCCTGTAGACTGCTCCCTGGCCTTCTGTAAATGATCGAAATCCCATAGAATGGAAAGGCAAATTAGTCTCTCTGATGTCTGCATTTGTCGTGTTTTGGTTCAAGAGATATTCCACACCTGGGCAGCGATCAGTAATCTGGAGTGGACCAGCAGTGGTGTAGATGTTTGTGTCCGTTGTGTTGGTTTCATGTGGAATATGATCAGCACAGATCACAAAAGCACAGTCCATTATCAATGCGCATCCCCACAAGAACAGACAGAACTTGCCAACTTGGCCACGGCAAACAGTGTGTTTTGAAGCTTTCAAGTCATCCATGTTGTTTTCTCCACACAACCATTGATCAATAACCGACGTTTTCTTCCTTGTGGGAAGTTAATTTTTCAGCGGTTGATTAACTGGCTTCTGGTTTCACCCACAGGTGTTAATTTTCAGTCTCTTTGACTGACTTGTTTCCTAATCCAAAACAAGTATGACTGCCCGCGTTCAAGCAAACAGGAACCAGAACACGTTTCTCACACTGGACGAAGCAGCAGGGACGTTTCAGTCTTTTTCTCCTAATTTTTGTAATTGGTGTTTGTGTGTTTGTGATCTTACGTTTGACAAAGGCCAATTGGCTGACTATTTGCGCCTGTCTTGTCTGGTTGTATTAAATACGCGTTCTGATTCTTTTTTCGTGTTTTTTTCTTTTTCTGGTTCCTGATTTGTTTCCTGTTTTAAACTCATACACCATTTTAAGTTGACTATTTATATTTGGAACATTATGACTGTGCAACACACCATCAGACCCCTGTCCATTCAGCTGAGTTCCAATGCTAAAACTGTTTACAGGAGTCAGTGATATGCAGACATCATGAGCACACCTGTCTGAGGAACTGGACTCTTTCTTTGTTTTCCTTCTTTTTGTTTCTTTTTTGCTTTTTAGGATATCGCACTCAGGGAGGTTACCTTGTGCTCACCTTCTTCCCCCTTCCACCCACCCCAATCCCATTTTCTACGCCACCTTAATGACCACACAATCTGGAACAGTTTTTACAGGGTGATGATGATGATATCGATGAGAGTGATAATCATGATGCTATGGACTTCCATCTAAGATTGAGACTGCGTGACAGGGCTGTATTCTATGCTTACTATCATGATACATCCTGGCGTCAACCTGACCTGAGAGATACAGACACCTGTGGTGCTGGTCTGAAGATTTGAGCAACAACATCAATGACGTTGTGTGATGTTTCGGCTCTAACCGGCTCCTAAACAGAGTTGGGCGTGCTATGGACTCATTGAGAAAACTGGGAACACAAAGGGGAATTAGAACACCTGGTCACAACAGGAAAGCTGGATGGAAAGAGAACACCAGGCAGACCCATGGAAAAAACATTGGACGGATTTGCAGGGTGGCTGAGGACAGAGAGGGTGGGAGAGGTACATGCAGCAACAAGGGATAGAGTCATGTGGAGGGCCATGATCGCCAACGTCATGCGTCATGGCACATGATGATGATGATGATAATGATGATGATGATGATGATGATGATGATGATGATGACGACGATGATGATGATGATGATAATGATGATGACGACGACGACTGTTGGGATGGTTAGGTCTAAGTTTCCTGTTTGTACTCTTGAAACGGGTCAGACTTCAGTTTCCCGCTGTGTTCTTGAAACTTTCAACTTCAGTGTTCTGTTTGTACTCAGGAAATCTTCAGGTTTTGTGCTTTTGCTTCCAGGCGTTCTTTGTTTAGATTGAGGAGAACAACACTTCTGGGCTGAACAAGGTCTGTGACGACTCTGAAAGTATACCATAAAGGAAACTAAAGCTTATTCTATTGAATGCCTCCTTATTTATCAATTTTAATGTAGCTTAGTATGAAATGTAGAAGTGGACCAGCTCGCGTTAGATCAGATTGCACACCAAGTTCATGATGGACGTGCAGGTAAAGATCTGACACGCAGTAGGCTCTATACCAGTTTGTGTTTCAATAATAACAAAACGAAAGTGCAAAATGGTCCAATCCTCGTAAAGTCCAACTGCACTCCAAGCTGTAATCCATTTGGATGTGCAGAAAGATTTAACACACATCAGACCAATCTGCGTTCTAATAATAATAACAATAAAAGTCGTCGAACCCATCCTAGATAAGATTGCACCCGAAACTATGTTGTCCACCCATTGTAATTCAAACTGCGCTCAAAGCTCTGCTCGTTCTGTATACTGGAGAAGAGTGGCAGAATGGTTCAGACGTTCGCCTGCCAGTAACTTAACTCGAGGTTCCACGGTTCACTCCCCGTAGAGGCCTCAACTTTTCTCCTCAGTTTGACTGGAAATCGAACCGAACGTCTAGTCCTTCGGAAGGGGACGAAAAACGAGTGGGACCCGTGTGTCCTGTGGCTGTGCACGCTAAAGATCCCACGGAATTGTAAATCCTGAAAAGCAGGGCATTGCCTGGTTGCCTTGTAAAGAAAAAAAATTGGAAAGATAGGTTGATTTCCCAGGTCCCACCCATTGAAGACCAATTAGCCTTCTTGCCTTTCTGAAGTCTTGGTTTAATAAAGGCGTTACTGAAAAAGGATCAAACATGTGATATATGTCAAACATGTGATAGAATATTAAACGTTGATAGAATACCAAACATGTGATACAATACCAAATGTGTCAAACGTGTGATAGAATATCAAACATGTGGTAGAAGACTGATTGAGCATTATCAAGCTGTTGTCAGAGCACGATCGACGGGAAACAACTGTGTTTATGAAAATGGCGTACCTAGGGTAGTTTCTCTTGAATTGAGCAGCACAACAGTTGCACAGAGGTGTTACTCTTTATTAGAGACGTTTTACAGCGTGTTATGCAACATGCCAAATTGATTCCTAAGATTCAAGAACTCTAATGTACAATCATGTCCTTCTTCCCTGTGGACTGGATGATAGATATTACATGCCTTGTACCTTACGGCAACTTCGTCCACTTGACTATCTTCTCTACATAGGAAGTCGGCTGTCTTCCTTGTCGTCTCTTGTCCTCCATTTTGCCCTGGGCCACAGTCTTCATTACATGGCAGCTCTGATGTCTCATAGCATGTCCAAAGTATTTCGGTTTTTTTTTCTTAACCAGGCCTACAAGGTCAGATTGTTTGTTCAGTTCTTCCAGAATGCTTTGGTTTGTTCGTCTTTCAGTCCAGCTTGTTCTGAGGAGTCTTCTGCAGAACCACATCTCTGCACTTTTGATTCTATTTTCATCTGCAGCTTTAAGAGTCCATCCTTCCCTTCCATCTAACACAACGGACCAAATTAGTGTTCGCATTATTTTAATTTTGAGCTTATTTCCTAAATACTTTTCTTTCCAAATGTTAGACATACAGACAGACAGACAGACAAACACTCATGTATGCAGAGAGAGACAGCTCTGATTTATTCTGTTCAGGTTGTATTTAGAGAGACTGAGAGAGAGAGAGAAGAGAGCGAGAGAGAGAGAGAATATGGTCAAACAAAGAATGGTCCACCTTACTAAATCTTACTAACACACACACACCACTACAACACAAAAGTTTTCACAGCAGACGCAAGTCTGTCACAAACACTTATAGACAAAGTATATATAACACGATGGACATTAACACAACACAGACACAAGACTTTCTTGAACACTTGTAGAGAAGCAGTCTAATGGAATCAATCCTTTTCAGCTCAACATGGGTCCCGGCAGAAATATGTTCTTGTACTAATCGATATTCACCGGAGACGTTTTGCGCTGGTATGGAAGGGAATATCACCCAACAAGTTGACACCAACACTCCTCTGCTTATATCCTCTCCTTCCTCATAAATCACTGGGGTTATACTTCTGTGATTGAGCGTTCGTTGCAATAGTTTGTCTTTCTTTATTTCTATACTTTGTCTTTGAATGTGTTCAAACGAAAATCTTAAAGATAGCATGTTGTATATATTTTCAGATGATTTATCTCTTTCGAAACTTACAAGGAGAACACCCTGATTATAATAAATCATAGCTCTCTCTCTTCCCTCTCTCTCTCTCTCTCTCTCTCTCTCTCCTCTCTCTCTCTCTCTCTCTCTTATACACACACACACATATATATATCTATATATATACATATATGTATATATATATGCTCCCTCTCTCTCTCTCTCTAGATAACACACACACACACACACACACACACACACACACCAATATATATATATATATATACACATATATATCTCCACCAACACCCCACTCCCTCTATCTTCTGTATGTGTGTGTGTGTTGTGTTTTGTATGTCTGTGTGTGTGTGTATATCTGTGTATATCTGTGTCTGTCAATCTGCCTGTTTCTGTTTGTCTGTCTGTCTGTCAGTCTGTCTGTATCTCTATCTGTCTGTCTCTCCCCCCACTTCCCCCAACGGGTCTCAGTAGCTCAGTTGTCATCAGGTATACATCCAACGATTGTGGGTTTAAATACATTGTGGGGGTGGGTGGGAGGATGGCAGGTGGGTGGAGGGTTGGATGTGTTGGAGGGTGTGTGTGGGTGTGTGGGTGTGTGGGTGGGTGGCATACTAAGAGATTTACTCTGCAATTAATATCCGAAAGTATATAAGCATGTAAAACGAATTTTCTGGTTTGATCATTTCAAAATGAACGATTTTACATGTTGGCATCCTTTTCTAGAGTCATTTTATGTAAGGTGTTTATGTCGTCTGTCCAAGAGAGGGTGCTGTCAGTTTTAGGATCCTAACACTCGATGATTGTGTACTTGCATCATTTGATGATCTATTGAAACATGAAGTTTTCATGTGGGTAGATGTTTAATTTTCTGAGAGTACATTGATTTCTGACCAATTTGTTCCGTTCATTCATATTATCAACACTAATTTGAAGTGACACCACGACCACACACACACACACACACACACACACACACACACACACACACACACACACACACACACACACACCACACACACACACACACACACACACACACACACACACACAAGCCAATTCTCGAATAGCAGTCTATGGCACATGGAGGCTGAAGACTCTACTGGGCAACTTCTGTTGTAGTTTTCTCCTCTCTCTTTCGTTCGATGACCACAGTCGAGTTCGTAAGTTACTCCATGCAGTCGCTATGCTGCATGTAAGCTGTTGCCTGCAAATTCGGAGCTGTCTCTTCCAGGTGTTTACACTGATATCAGTGGACTTCACGTCAAGTTTACAGCATCCCTGTATTGCAGTGGTGGAGGCTGGGGTCTTGCAGCAAGCTGTCTGCACAGGATATCTTTTGAGATGTAACAATTCTACATGCAGAACACGAGGTCAAGCCACGTGTTCATAGGGCATCGTTGCTGCTGCTAGTCACAAGATACGTGCTTGTCATGCTGTCTAGCACATACTGCTGTCATGCTGGCCTAGTCCACATACGTGCTTGTCATGCTGGCCTAGTCCAATACATGCTTGTATGCTGGCCTAGTCCACATACTGCTTGTCATGCTGGCCTAGTCCAGGACGTCATGGTTTGGAATGCAGGCTTTCTAGGAAATGCCCAGAATGCCGCGAGAGCTTCGCAGGTGGGAGCTACTGAGGCAGTGCTCTTGACGTACACAAGTTGTCCAGCTCTACCTGCTGTACAGAAGGATACTCAGCATACAGACTCTGCACACTCCAATCTTGGTGGCAGTGGTGAGCTTGTTATTTTCCAAGATTCTCTTGGACAGTTTGGCTGTGGCAGCTGCAGCTTTCCTATCTGCCTGTTGAGCTGTAGGTTGAGGGACCAGTTGCTGAAGACTTCGATCTTCAGTAGGTGTTTTTTTTACTGCTTGTGTAGGGTGTGATTGCCATTGCGACGCTGGAGTTTTCAACGACGTTCTGCCCCATGATCTCTGTCTTTTTTAGACTGATGATGCGACCAAACGTTTGGCAAAATGCGCTAGAGAACTGACAGGCTTCTGAAGCCAGCTGTGTGCGAATGCAAAGTGGTATCATTAGCAAAGAACATATCGTGGATCAGAACATGGCGCAATTTGGACTTGCTCTGATGTGTGCAAGCTTACCAAAGGACCTTGTGTATAGTACATTCCGTCATCAGACGCTTTGAAAGTGTACAACGGTACAGTGCAGTATATTCCTTCTTCTGGTATTTAGCTGAGTTTGATTGCCCTAAAATGCCCAGTGCAGTATCATCTCTTCTAGAAGTTTGCTGTTTTTGTTGCCTAAAAATGTCCAGTGCAGTGTAATCCTTCTTGTACTAGTTAGTTGTGTTTTACCTTAAAATGTCCAGCGCAGTATAATCCTTCTTCTAGTAGTTAGTATGTTAAAACATATTAAAAACAGACGATATACCTTATGTCAAACAGATGTACACTGAAATGTAACGCTAGAGCAAACACATACAAATCCTCAGCTTGATTTTATAAGAAAGATTCTCACTGATATTAGTGATTTATGTAAGACAACACACTGAAACACATGAAATGCAAAGAAATGGCAGATATGCAATGAAAAAGCAACTACGGTACAAGTACACGAAGTTCTGGACTGAACAAACAAATCAAGATTAGTTTTCTTTATAAAATTACAACCAGCTATTTTTGTAACCATATGTGATGGACATTAAAAAATCTGAGCAGTTCCGTTCCTGAAGAAATGCACAAAAGACAAAACAACAAAATCGAAACTGATGAAAAAGATTCAGAAAATATATAAACTTTCAAACAACAGTTTTGCACTGAAACCCATTCAGCTAAATCAAGCGATTTAAGTAAAGGAAAATAATTCAACATGTACGCAAAATATGTCTGTCATTGCTGCATTTGAGAGGACTGAAAAAATTATTATTCACTCATACATTTATATTTCTTTTGTTGATAGTGGTGGTGTGTGATGACTGATAGATGATGATGATGATGATGCTGCAGGAAGCTTGTAGATAGGCGAAGAGTCAAAGGGTTAGATTTTCCTTGCTAGCATGTTGACAATACACGATGCTGGTGGACAGGGGGACAGTCAAAAGGTTAAACAATTAAACATGCATTCCTACCATGTCTTACCTGGCACGTGTGGTGGCAAGTCAAGGCCAAAGTCGTGATGAGTGCCTGAATTATTGGGGGACAAAATAATCGCAAATTTCCTCACACAAACTGTCACTATACACCCACCCATGCACCTCTCTTTCATTTCATGAATGTTAAAAATCAAGAGAAAAGTATAATGGCAGTCTGATTTTTTAGATAAAAAAGAAAACAGCACACGCACGACACACAACACGAACAACTCCAAATTTTTACAATTCAAAAAGAACAACACACACAACACACAGACACACACACTCACACACACTACTACTACACACACACACACACACACACCACACACACACACACACACACACACACACACACACAACACACACACACACACACACACACATCGTTCATTGCCGTGTGCTGGCAATTATAATTAACAATTGTTAAAAACTCACTAATGGCCATGGTAGCAAAGTGGTGAGATGAAGGTGCAAAAAGGTTAGATAAAGGTCTTGATGCCTCATATTCTGTACAAGGTCTGAAGGCAAATCCTCCTGATCCAAAGTCACGACGCTCACAGAACCCACTTGGGTGGATGGGGCATCATTAGTGCCAGTGACAAAGAGTCGGATGAGGAAACTAAGACACAGTTGGGGTATTATCCATCTTCAGTGAATCTTTGTTTAAATCAACACTACCCCCATTCTTATCATTGTCCTTCTCGAGGTCATGTTATCCCATAGTGCAAAAAGTGAATGCTGGTGATGTTGCTCAAGATCGCCATGCTTCCCAAGCTAGGTCTGATTGGCTGATTTCTCTCATCTGACCTT
>JAPXFY010003953.1:0-2500 GCA_030674185.1 Monoplex corrugatus | reverse complement strand
TACTGACATTGTAGATAGACTAGAATTCAAAATACTGACGCTGAAGATACCTTATGGTACAAAATATTGACACATTAGATAGCTTAGAATTCAAAATACGGAAATTGTAGATAGCCTGAAGTTTAAAATACTGACATTGTAGATAGCCTAGAATTCAAAATACTGACGTTGCAGATACCCCAGTATTGAAAATACTGACGTTGCAGATAGCCTTTAATTCAAAACAATGACATTGACATTGTAGATAGCCTTGAATTCAAAATACTGATACTGGAGATACCCTAGAATTCAAAACAATAACATTACAAATAGCCTAGAATTCAAAATAATGACATTGTAGATAGCTAGAAGTCAAACCACTGACATTGTAGATAGCTTAGAATTCAAAATACTGACATTGTAGATAGCTTAGAATTCAAAATATTGACATTGTAGATAGCTTAGAATTCAAAATACTGATATTGTAGATAGCCTAGAGTCCAAAATATTGACATTGTAGATAGCCTAGAATTCAAAATATTGACATTGTAGATAGCTTAGAATTCAAAATACTGACATTGTAGATAGCCTAGAGTCCAAAATACTGACATAGTAGATAGCCTAGAATTCAAAATATTGACATTGTAGATAGCCTAGAATTCAAAATACTGGCATTGTAGATAGCTTAGAATTCAAAATACTGACATTGTAGATAGCCTAGAATTCAAAATACTGACATTGTAGATAGCTTAGAATTCAAAATATTGACATTGTAGAAAGCTTAGAATTCAAAATACTGACATTGTAGATAGCCTAGTGTCCAAAATACTGACATTGTAGATAGCCTAGAATTCAAAATACTGACATTGACATTGCTGATAGCCTAGAATTCAAAATACTGACATTGTAGATAGCCTAGAATTCAAAATATTGACATTGCTGATAGCCTAGAATTCAAAATACTGACATTGTAGATAGCCTAGAGTCCAACATATTGACATTGTAGATAGCCTAGAATTCAAAATGCTGACATTGTAGATAGCCTAGAATTCAAAATGCTGACATTGCTGATAGCCTAGAATTCAAAATACTGACATTGTAGATAGCCTAGAATTCATAACACTGGCATTGTAGAAAGCCTAGAATTCAAAATACTGACATTGTATATAGCCTAGAATTCAAAATATTGACATTGTAGATAGCCTAGAGTTCAAAATACTGACATTGTAGATAGCCTAGAATTCAAAATACTGACATGTGGATAGCCTAGAATTCAAAATACTGACATTGTAGATAGCTTAGTATTCAAAATACAGACATTGTAGATAGCCTAGAATTCAAAATACTGACATTGTATATAGCCTAAAATTCAAAATATTGACATTGTAGATAGCCTAGAATTCAAAATATTGACATTGTAGATAGCCTCGAGTCCAAAATACTGACATTGTAGATAGCCTAGAATTCAAAATATTGACATTGTAGATAGCCTAGAATTCAAAATATTGACATTGTAGATAGCCTCGAGACAAAATATTGACATTGTCAGTCTGTCTGCTCTCTTTTGTTACTTTATGTCTCTGTCTCTCTGTCTGTCTCTGTCTCTATCTGTTTGTCTGTCTGTCTCTCTATCTATCTAGCTATCTGTCTGTCTGTCTGTCTGACTGTCTCTCTCTGTCCCTCTGTCTATGTCTCTCTGTCTCTGTCTCTCTATCTCTCACCCTCGCTCTCTCTCTCTCTCTCTCTCTCTCTCTCTCTCTCTCTCTCTCTCTGTCTCTGTCTTTGTCTCTCTCTCTTTCTCTCTGTCTCTGTCTCTGTCTCTGTCTCTCTCTCTCTCTCTCTCTCTGTCTTTATTAACTATTTGTGTCTCTCTCTCTCTCGGTCTGTTTGAGTCTGTCTCTGTCTGTCTGTCTTTCTTTCTTTCTGTATCTCTCTCTCTCTCTCTCTCTCTCTCTCTCTCTCTCTCTCTCTCTCTCTCTGTGTCTCTCTGCCTCTTTTTCTGTCTGTCTGTCTCTCTGTCTCTCTCTCTCTCTCGCTTTCTCTCTGTCTCTGTCTCTCTCTCTCTCTCTCTCTCTCTCTCTCTCTCACACACACACACACACACACACACACACACACACACACACACACACACATTCTGTCGTTCTCTCTCTTGTCACAAAACAGGTTATTGTGTTTTGGTTGAAAGACAGTTTAAAGGCAGCCAATGGAATAAATAAAAGAGGCAGATGTACTTCATATCAGAGTCAGTTCCTCTTTCTGCTTGAGGGAGTGAAATATGGAAATGTTGTATGTATGTTGTGCCATCTTTTTTTACTACAATACAAACGCTGTCCATGTCTGTGTGTGTGGGGTGGTGGTGGTGATGGTGGTGTTATTTATTTCCTGAAAAAACATTTGTGGGAGAAACAAACGTCATATTTCTGAGTGCATGTGTTGTAAATTGACGAAAAATAGGTTTTGGTGAAAAGAAAAAAAAGGTTGGCATGTTTGTGTATGCATATGTTGACTTTTTTGGGGG
>JAPXFY010003952.1:0-19707 GCA_030674185.1 Monoplex corrugatus | reverse complement strand
ACTGTTTCTTTATCACATGGTATGGGTCTTCATGTTGGTTACAGGACTGATTCTTTATCACCTGGTATGGGTCTTCATGTTGGTTACAGGACTGATTCTTTATCACCTGGTATGGGTCTTCATGCTGGTTACAGGACTGTTTCTTTATCACCTGGTATGGGTCTTGATGTAGGTTTCAGGACTGACGGTTTATCACCTGGTGTGAGTCTTCATGTTGGTTACAGGACTGATGCTTTATCGCCTGGTATGGATCTTCTTGTTAGTTACAGGACTGATTCCTCATCTGGTATGGGTCTTCATGGTGGTTACAGGGCTGATTCATCACCTGGTATGGGTCTTCATGCTCGTTACAGGACAGATTCTTTATCACCTTGTATGGGTCTTCATGTTGGTTACAGGACTGATTCTTTATCACCTGGTATGGGTCTTCATGTTGGTTAAAAGGCTGATTCTTTATCACCTGGTATGGGTCTTCATGTTGGTTACAGGACTGATTCATCACCTGGTATGGGTCTTCATGTTGGTTACAGGACTGATTCTTTATCACCTGTAATAGGTCTTCATGTTGGTTACAGGAGTGATTCATCACCCGGTATGGGTCTTCATGTTGGTTACAGGAGTGATTCATCACCTGGTATGGGTCTTCATGTTGGTTACAGGAGTGATTCATAATAATAATAATATAATAATGAAAGATGCTCCCAGAATTCACCGAAAGGGGGAGAGAATGATGAATCCATCGGCACTGACTCCATCACGACTGGAAACGCACAACGGACCATGATTAATGACCAGTTGGAATTTCCGTGTGCGTGTGGAAGGAGATTCACCACCAAACGCGGCATGAAGATCCACAGGACAAAAATGGGCTGTTTGAAGACACATACGAACCAGCAGCAGCGCACTGCGATAGCAGGTGAGACGTTGGATGACCAAGGCCAGGAATTAAACCATAGTGCCAAGGACATCCACGCTGACGGTTCCGATGCGGAGTTTGCACAAGCTCTTAACGCCAAACGTGGAAAACTCAATTTGCCGCCTGGCGGTGCAAAAGAACAATGGGAGAAATTAGATGAGGAACTTGTCCTTAAGCTGAATGCGCTAATAGGGAACAGTACGCTGGAACACAAACTTGACACATACGGAGACATCATATACTCTATCTGCAGGGACACTTATGGAGTGAAGCAGCCAAAGACAAAAACGCCTCCCCAGAAATCCAGAAGACAGCAACAGATGGAGAGCATCCGGAGGGAGAAAAGGAAGCTTAAAAAGCGAATGAAAACTGCCTCAGAATTCGAGAAGCAAGGGGTCCTGGAACTCTGGAAAGATCTGAAGGCCAAACACAATGCTCTCAGCAAAGTGGAATCAGCAAGGCGAAGAAAGAGCAAAAAGAAGAAGACTCAAGATCGTTTCTTCAAAGATCCCTTTGACTTTGCAAGAAAGCTGTTTGAACAACCCAAATCAGGGATTCTCACAGTGGGCAAGGAAACCCTAGAGCAGCATCTCAGGGAAACATATTCCGATTCTCAGCGCGAGGCACCACTTGAAATCCAGAATCTGGTTTGGCCTGCAGCGCCAGAAGGAAAATTCAATAACAAACCACCAACACTGGATGAAGTGAAGAACGTAGTAAAGAAAGCCAGAGCCAAGTCAGCACCTGGACCAAACGGAATACCATACCTGCTCTACAAGAAATGCCCAAAAGTGCTCGAGTGGCTCCACAAGATGATTCGATCAGCATGGAGGAACCAGAAGATCAGCGACCAATGGATGAGAGCTGAAGGAGTGTACATTCCGAAGGAGCAGAACTCCAGCAGCATCAATCAGTTCAGGCCAATATCACTTCTGAACGTCGAGGGGAAAATCTTCTTCTCTGTTATGGCAGCAAGATTGACAAAATACCTGACTGAAAACAAGTATCTGGATATGTCAGTCCAAAAGGGAGGCATACCAGGAATGTCTGGATGCTTGGAACATGCCACGTTGATTTGGGATGCCATCCAAAAAGCAAGAACAGAGAAGAGAGACATTGACGTAGTTTGGCTTGATCTGGCGAATGCATATGGATCAGTTCCACACGATATGATCCAACTGGCTCTTGAAATGTATCACATCCCAGAAAACATCCGAATAATGCTGAGGAAGTATTTCCAAGGGTTCTCAATGCGGTTCTCTACCAAAGAATACACCACGGACTGGATAGACCTAGAGGTGGGCATTGCAATGGGCTGTGCAATCTCTCCCATACTGTTCGTGTTGGCAATGGAAGTCATCTTGAAAGCTGCAATGAAGAGTTCAGGTCCAGTGAATCTGGGAGATGGATACCAGATGCCTCCTCTGAAAGCTTTCATGGATGACACAACAGTCTTGTCCACGGATGAGGAAGAGACACACCAAATCTTAAAGCAGCTGGATGAGGTGGTGGCCTCTTCAAGAATGAGGTTCAAACCTAAGAAATCCCGAAGTCTCTCACTGCGAAAAGGAAAAGTGGCAGATTCAGTCAAATTCATGGTAGCCAACCAAGCCATCCCCACTGTCACAGAAGAGCCAGTAAAAAGTCTCGGAAGATGGTATGATGACTCCCTGAAAGACACACAAAGGGGATGTGAAACCAAGCAAACAGCAGAAGAAGGCCTGAAGAAAATAGATAACTGCGGACTGCCAGGCAAATACAAAGTCTGGTGTCTACAGTTCATGCTGATACTAAAGCTGCTGTGGCCACTGCTAATCTATGACATTTGCACCAGCACAGTCGAAGCAATGGAAGCCAAAATCAACAAATACACAAGAAAATGGCTCGGTGTCCCACCTGGTCTCACTGATGTTGCATTCTACTGTCGTCAAGCAATGCTGAAGCTACCTCTCAAATCCATAGTGGAGGAATACAAAGTTGGAAAAGCAAGACTGTTGAGCATGCTGGAGGAATCGGAAGACAATATCGTGAGATCAGTTCATCCAAAGCTGAGAACTGGCAGAAAGTGGAAAGTCCAAGAGGCTGTAAACAATGCCAAGAGAAACCTCAGCATCAAAGAAATAATTGGACACACGCAAACCAACAGACAGGGACTGGGAGCAACAAAAATGCAGTGGTGGTCCAAAGCCAAAGGGAAGGAAAAAAGAGACATGATCATACAAGAGTTGAAGGAAGAAGAAGATGTCAAAAGAGTGCAGAAGGCAGTCCAGCAAGGTCAACAGGGGCAATGGACAACATGGGACAGTGCACTCCAAAGAAGTCTCAGCTGGAACGATATGTGGCACATGGCTCCTCTAAGGATAAGCTTCCTCCTCAGATCTGTATATGACCTGCTCCCTTCGAATGCAAACTTAGTGAAATGGGGGAAATCAGACGACCCAGCATGTCCGCTCTGTCAGAAGAAACAAACAGTGGAACATGTCCTAAGCTCTTGCAAAGTAGCGCTAGCCCAAGGAAGGTATACATGGAGGCACAACCAAGTTCTGAAAGTGATCACAGATGTGGTTAGCGAAAAAACCATGACCCCAAACGCACCAATTGCTATGACAACGTTCTACAAAGCAGGAGGGAAACAGGTCTGGCCCGAAAGTGCTATGACAACCAGCACATTGCCAAAGGGTCTTCTGGATGGAGCAGTCGACTGGGAGTGTACAGCAGACCTCCCAGAGTGGAGAAATTACCCAGATGTCATCAGCAAGACAGGCATGAGACCAGACATCGCTCTCCACTCTGACTCCTCGAAACAAGTGATTCTGATAGAACTCACTGTGCCATACGAAAGCAGAATGGAAGATGCACATATCTACAAGACCGAAAAATACGCCGGTCTTGCCAGCACCCTGAAGAAAGCAGGTCTGCGGGTCAAAATCTTCGCCATAGAGGTCGGGGCAAGAGGGTTTGTGGGCACCTCCGCTTATGATCTCATGAAACAACTCGCCATTTCTGGGAAGAAGAGGACTAGAGCCCTTAAAGCGATGGCAGAGGCAGCAGAAAGGAGCTCAAGCTGGATCTGGGCAAGGAGGAACCAAAAAAGTGAACTTCATAAGGATTAAATTCCCTACAGATGATGTGTGCCCCGTTAGCACATTGGTAAAACCGCGTACCGCAGTTCTGAAGCGCAGAATCGCCCAGGTTCGCTCCCCGGCGTGGGAAAAAAAAAAAATAGACAACAGCAGAAGGGCATCCAGGAGTCATGACCTGGATGTGGCCCGGCCCCCGAGAGTGTAAGGAATTCAGGGCCGAAACACTTGTCTAAAGGGGGTTACTTCTCTGAAGACCTTCTGTTGTCTAGCTCTCCCTAGAGTTTCTTTCTACCTATTTATATAGCACAAAATCTTGATAAAATCAAATCTAAGCGCTGAGCGTATACATGCATACATACCTACATACATATGAGCGTATACATGCATACATACATGCTTACATACTTACATACATAAATCTAAGCTGAGCGTATACATGCATACATACATACATACATAAATCTAAGCGTATGCATACATACATACATACATACATACGTACGCATATGCATACATAATAATTACAATATTTATATAGCGCAAATCTCGACAAAATCAAATCCAAGCGCCGAAAAGCCCACCACGCACACACGCACGCACGCACACACACACACACACACACACACACACACACCACACATGCATGGCCACAAATGGGGAGAAAAGAATAAAAGCAATAAAAGCAAGAATAAAACCAATGGAAAACCACAGAGAGCACATCATATACAATTATATATTAAAACAAAGTGATTCCCATCCGAGCGGAGACAGGCTGCAGAGGGGGGTTGAGTGAGGTTAGGATTTTATGCAGAGGAGAAAAGGTGAGTTTTGAGAGCGGACTTGAAGGAGGCAAAAGTAGGTTGCTGACGGACTGAGAGAGGAAGTTTGTTCCAAGAGAGTGGACCAGAAACAGAGAAGGCTCGTGGACCATAGGTATTGAGCTTAGTGCGTGGAAAGCGAAAAGTCAGAGGATCGGAGGCAGAGCGGAGGGTACGTGAGGGAACATAGATCTCAAGTAGGCTTGACAGGTAATCGGGGGCTGCGTTATTGAGGCTTTTGTAGCACATGGTGTGTAGTTTGTACTGTATGCGCTTTGATACAGGGAGCCAGTAAAGTTGTGCCAGGAGAGGAGATATGTGGTCAGCTTTTTTCTTTTTGAGTACAAGGCGTACAGCATTGTTTTGAATGCGCTGTAGGATGTGAATGGTGGAGGCAGGAAGACCAGACAGGAGTGAATTGCAATAGTCAATGCGAGACATTATGAAGGAGAGAACGAGTTTTGCAGTTGTTTCGACAGAGAGATACTTCCTGATCAGGCTTATACGATGGAGATGATAGTAGCAAGATCTGGCAGTTTGAGAAACAAAGTTGTTCATGGACAGGGTAGAGTCAATGCAGACACCAAGGTTTTTAGCTGAATCAGAAATTGGGACTGATGTGTTACATAATGGGAGAGAAAGAGGAGGCAGCTGGGAAAGTTTCTGATGGGTGCCAATGAGGATAGCTTCTGTCTTGTCATTAAGCTGAAGTCTATTGTGTGTCATCCAGTTCTTAATGTCCGAGTAACACTCAGTGGTGCGAGTCAACAGGCGCTGTATATTATCAGGTGAGTCACTATCTTGAAGTTGGGTGTCATCAGCATAGAAATGGTGTTTTATAGAGTGGGAGTTGATGATGGTGGACAGGGGGGAGGTATAAAGAGTGAAAAGAACAGGGCCAAGGACAGATCCTTGTGGAACACCACAGGTCAGGTATGCAGGTTGAGAGTAAGTGCCATTGATGAGAACAGTTTGTTTTCTGTTTGATAGATACGAAGTGAAAAAGGAGAGAGCAATGTCAGAGATGCCAAAAGTATGATGAAGTCTAGAAAGGAGAATACCATGGTCAATGGTATCGAAGGCTGCAGACAGATCAAGGAGTGTGAGGAGAGAGACTTTGCCAGTATCAGTTGCAAGGAGGAGATTGTTGAGAATGTGTAGTAGGGCAGTTTCAGTGCTATGGCACTGGCGGTAGGCTGACTGGAAAGGATTGAGGAGATTGTTGGCAGACAGGTGAGAGTTCAGCTGGTTGAGGACGACCTTTTCAAGGAGTTTTGACAAGAAAGAGAGATTAGAGATAGGCCTGTAATTTTTCAGTTCATTTGGGTCTAAATTGTGTTTCTTGAGGAGAGGTGTGAACAATAGCAGACTTGAAAGAATCTGGGACAGTTCCAGTTTGAAAAGAAGTGTTGATGATGTCAGTGATGAATGGGAGGAGAGTAGGGAGACAATCGGAGTAGAGAGAACCTGGAAGAGGATCCAGTTCGCAGGTTTTGAACGACATGGATCTGATTGTGTTGAAAATTTCTTCTTGTGAGACTGGGGTAAAAGTAGTGAGAGGTGTGCCAGAGAAGGAAGGGTCAGGTGGGCATGGTTGACAGGGTGTCCTGTCAAGCCTGTCACGAAGAGTTTGTATTTTGGTGGTGAAATACTTAGAGAATACAGATGGGAGTTCTTCATTTGTATGTTTTGTTGGGAGAGGTAAGTCTTTTCGTGTGCCAAGGAGATGATTCATGGTTGTAAAGAGTTCTTTTGAAGAAGAGGCATTCAGGATTTTGGTTTGGAAATAGCTTGTTTTTGCAGATGCAATGAGGGTAGATACTTTTGTTTTAGAGGCTTGGAAAAGTTGCCTGTGTACAGTGAGTTTGGATTTGCGCCAGCGGCGCTCTGCTCATCACCTGGTATGGGTCTTGATGTTGGTTACAGCACTGATTCTTTATCACCTGGTATGGGTCTTCATGTTGGTTACAGGACTGATTCATCACCTGGTATTGGTCTTCATGTTGGTTACAGGACTGATTCATCACATTAGGTGGGTCTTCATGTTGGTTACAGGAGTGATTCATCACCTGGTATGGGTCTTCATGTTGTTTACAGGACTGCTTCATCACCTGGTATGGGTCTTCATGTTGGTTAAAGGACTGACGCTTAATCAACTGGTGTGGGTCTTCATGTTTGTGACAGGACTGACGGTTTATGGCCTGGTATGGGTCTTCTTATTGGTTACAGGACTGATTCATCACCTGGTATGGGTCTTCATGTTGGTTACAGGGCTGATTCATCACCTGGTATGGGTCTTCATGTTGGTTACAGGGCTGATTCATCACCTGGTATGGGTCTTGATGCTGGTTACAGGACTAATTCTTTATCACCTGGTATGGGTCTTCATGTTGGTTACAGGACTGATTCTTTATCACCTGGTATGGGTCTTCATGTTGTTTACAGGACTGCTTCATCACCTGGTATGGGTCTTCATGTTGGTTAAAGGACTGACGCTTAATCACCTGGTGTGGGTCTTCATGTTTGTGACAGGACTGACGGTTTATGGCCTGGTATGGGTCTTCTTATTGGTTACAGGACTGATTCATCACCTGGTATGGGTCTTCATGTTGGTTACAGGGCTGATTCATCACCTGGTATGGGTCTTCATGTTGGTTACAGGGCTGATTCATCACCTGGTATGGGTCTTGATGCTGGTTACAGGACTAATTCTTTATCACCTGGTATGGGTCTTCATGTTGGTTACAGGACTGATTCTTTATCACCTGGTATGGGTCTTCATGTTGGTTACAGGAGTGATTCATCACCTGATATGGGTCTTCATGTTGGTTACAGGAGTGATTCATCACCTGGTATGGGTCTTCATGTTGGTTACAGGACTGATTTTTTTCACCTGGTGTGGGTCTTCATGTTGTTAAAGGACTGATTCTTTATCACCTGGTATGGGTCTTCATGTTGGTTACAGGACTGATTCTTTATGACCTGGTATGGGTCTTCATGTTGGTTACAGGACTGACGGTTTATCATCTGGTGTGAGTCTTCATGTTGGTTACAGGACTGATTTTTTATCACCTGGTATGGGTCTTCATGTTGGTTACAGGACTGACGGTTTATCGCCTGGTATGGGTCTTCTTGTATGTTACAGGACTGTTTCTTTATCACCTGGTATGGGTCTTCATGTTGGTTACAGGACTGATTCATCACCTGGTATGGATCTTCATGTTGATTACAGGACTGATTCATCACCTGGTATGGGTCTTCATGTTGGTTACAGGAGTGAGTCATCACCTGGTATGGGTCTTCATGTTGGTTACAGGACTGACGGTTTATCACCTGGTATGGGTCTTGATGTTGGTTACAGGACTGATTCTTTATCACCTGGTATGGGTCTTCATGTTGGTTACAGGATTGATTGTGTATCACCTGGTGTGTGTCTTCATGTTGGTTACAGGACTGATTCTTTATCACCTGGTGTGGGTCTTCATGTTGGTTACAGGTCTGATTGTTTATCACCAGGTATGGATCTCTATATTGGTTACAGGACTGATTATCACTTGGTATGAGTCTTCATGTTGGTTACAGGACTGATTCATCACCTGCATGGGTCTTCATGTTGGTTACGGACTGATTTTTTATCACCTGGTATGGGTCTTCATGTTGGTTACAGGGCTGATTCATCACCTGGTATGGGTCTTGATGCGGTTACATGACTGATTTTTATCACTGGTATGGGTCTGCATGTTGGTTACAGGACTGATTTTTTATCACCTGGTATGGGTCTTCATGATGGTTACAGGATGATTCATCACCTGATATGGGTCTTCATGTTGGTTACAGGAGTGATTCATCACCTGTACGGGTCTTCATGTTGGTTACAGGTCTGATCTTTTTCACCTGGTATGGGTCTTCGTGTTGTTAAAGGACTGATTCTTTATCACCTGGTATGGGTCTTCATGTTGGTTACAAGACTGATCTTATCACCTGGTATGGGTCTTGATGTTGGTTACAGGACTGACGGTTTATCACCTGGTATGTGAGTCTTCATGTTGGTTACAGGACTGATTTTTTATCACCTGGTATGGGTCTTCATGTTGGTTACAGGACTGATTCTTTATCACCTGGTATCGGTCTTCATGTTGGTTACAGGACTGATTTTTATCACCTGGTATGGGTCTTCATGTTGGTTACAGGAATGATTCTTTATCACCTGATATGGGTCTTCATGTTGGTTACAGGACTGATCTTTATCACCTGATATGGTCTTCATGTTGGTTACAGGTCTGATTCTTTATCACCTGGTATGGATCTTCATGTTGGTTACAGGACTGACGTTTATCACTGGTATGTGTTTTCATGTTTGTTACAGGACTGATTTTTATCACCTGGTATGGTCTTGATGTTGGTTACAGGACTGATTATTTATCACCTGGTATGGGTCTTCATGTTGGTTACAGGGCTGATTATCACCTGGTATGGGTCTTCATGTTGGTTACAGGTCTGACGCTTTATCATCTGGTATGGGTCTTTCATGTTGGTTACAGCACTGATTATCATCTGTATGGGTCTTCATATGGTTACAGGAATGATTCTTTATCACCTGGTATGGGCCTTCATGTTGATTACAGGACTGATTCTTTATCACCTGGTATGGGTCTTCATGTTGGTTACAGGACTGATTCTTTATCACCTGGTATGGGCCTTCATGTTGATTACAGGACTGATTCTTTATCACCTGGTATGGGTCTTCGTGTTGGTTACAGGACTGATTCTTTATCACCTGGTATGGATCTTCATGTTGGTTACAGGAGTGATTCATCACCTGGTATGGGTCCTCATGTTGGTTACAGGACTGATTCATCACCTGGTATGGATCTTCATGTTGGTTACAGGAGTATTCATCACCTGGTATTGGTCTTCATGTTGCTTACAGGACTGATTCATCACCTGGTGTGGGTCTTCATGCTGGTTACAGGACTGTTTTGTGGCATCACATGTAAGTGTTCTTCCACTGGGATTGCAGTAAAAGGAGCCTTGAGGCCTTGGGTTCTGCTAATTCGACAGTACCGTGGACATAACCATCAACATATTGACAGGCGATATACTATTCTAATTTGCATGTATTCAGATCTCCACTGGGAAGAAGAACGACTGACAAAAAATATCGAGCGTTTTGTTGCTTGCCATGTTTACACAAATCTATCTGCATTAAAGATGTGGGGTTGGTAGGTTTCGTCATGATCACCATGAATTTATTTATGCAAATATGTATGTATGTATATATTATGTATGTATGTATGTATGTATGTATGTATGTATGTATGTATGTATGTATGTATGTATGTATATATGTATGTATGTATGTATGTATGTATGCATGTTGTATGTATGTATGTATGTATGTGTGTGTATGTATGTATGTGTTTTGTATGTATGTATGTATGTATGTATGTACGTAGTATGTATGTATGTATGTATGTATGTATGTATGTATGTATGTTATGTATGATTACATGTGTGAATTGTGTTTATATATATATATATATATATATATATATATATATGTGTGTGTGTGTGTGTGTGTGTGTGTGTGTGTGTGTGTGTGTGTGTGTGTGTGTGGTATCCTGTGCTCTAGTGACAGTGAGATTATTATTATCATTGATATTCTTCGATTCATTATTTCATTATCATTATTATTGTTATTATTATCATTATTATTATAATTATTATCTTATTATTATTATTATCATTATTATCATTGTTATTATTATTGTTATTATTATTATTATCATTATTATTATTATTAATCATCATCATCATCATTGTTGTTGACATAACTATCATTACAATTATACTATCATCCTCATCTTCATCATCAATAGTAGTAGTAGTTGATGTAGTAGTACTGATGATAATAGTAATAATGATAAAATCATAGAATAGTAACAACAACAAAAATAGCAATGATGATGAGGATGCTGATAATAGTGTAAACTATTATTGTCATATCTATCATTATTATTATTATTACTACTTGTTGTTGTTATCATCATTATTGTTATTATCATTATTATTATGATTATTATCATATATTATTATTATTAATCATTATAATCAATTATTATCATTGTTATTATATTGTTATTATTAATCATTATTATTAACATCATCATCAAACATTGTTGTTGACATAACTTATCATAATTATACTAATCATCCTCACTTCAATCATCAGTAGTATAAGTAGTTGAGGGAGTAGTACTGATGATAATAGTAATAATGATAAAATCATAGAATAGTAACAACAACAAAAATAGCAATGATGATGAGGATGATGATAATAGTGTAACTATTATTGTCATATCTATCATTATCATATCATTGTTATTATTATTATTACTATTGTTGTTGTTGTTATCATCATCATTATTATTATTATCATTATTATTAGTATTGTTATCATCATTATTATTATTATCATCATTATTATTAATATTATTATAAACGTGGATAACAATGATACAGATAATCAAAAGATGAAGTTAGAGCAGCATTGAGAAAGATGAAACTGGGAAAAGCCCCAGGACCAGACAACATTACTACAGAGAAGATTGAAGCCCTGGACGAATTCGGTATTAAAAAAATACTATTACTCCTACAAGAAATTTATATGACACCGGAAAAATCTCCAAGATATGTCAAAATCAATTTTCATATTGCAATTCCAAAGAAAACAGGGGCTATAGAATGCAAACCCCATCATACAATCAGCTTGATGAGTCTTGTAACAAAAAATTCTATCAAGAATAATCATGATGAGGACAAGAAACAGAATCAAAAGAGAAATAGCAGAAGAACAGTGTGGATTTGTGGAAGGGAAAGGAACTATCAATGCCATATACATCCTAAGAACTATCACAGAGAGGTCAATCGAGTTGAATCATGATTTATATTCATGCTTTGTTGATTATACCAAGGCTTTCGATCGGGTAAGACATGAAAAATGCATCAACCAACTAGAAAGACTCAATATTGATGGAAAAGATCTACGAATAATCAGAAATATGTATTGGGAATAGACAGCAGCACTGAGAATAGAAAACGATATAAGCTCTTTCCAAAATATCAAGAAGAGGGGTCAGGCAGGGTTGTGTTTTGTCACCAGAATTGTTTTCAATTGACAGCGAAACCATCATAAGAAACCTAGAAGAATGCACTCCGATAAAGGTTTGAGGAAAAATGATGAACAATATTCGTTACGCAGATGACACCGTAGTAATTGCAAAAAATGAAAGGGGCCTACAAAACCTTGTGATTATAATAGAAATAGAGAGCAAAAATAAAGGGTTGTAGCTAAATAGCAAGAAGATTGAAGTCATGGAATCAGTAAAAACATGAAATCCCCTCATGTAAAAAAATTGCAAATGGCACAACTTTGAGACAGGTTGATAAATTTAAATATCTGGGACCGATCATTTCACCAGACGGCAGATGCACATCAAAAATAGCCAGCCAAGCCAAAACAGCATTCAAGAAGATGAAAATCGTTCTTACCAACAAATGCCTATCAATTAACATCAGGAAAAGAGTTCTTGAATGTTATATAAAACCGATACTATTATACGGTTGTGAGGCGTGGACAGTCAACAAGCAAAGCCAGAACAAGATTGAGACAGCCGAAATGTAGTTTTTAAGAAGAAGTATTGCGAGTTCTGTGGACAGCAAAGAAAACAAACGAGACAATCTTGATGGAGGCAGACACAAGAAGATCATAGATAAAGAAGATTAGGAAAAGGCAAGCAACATCTATAGGCCACTTTATGAGGAAAGGGGAATTAGAGCACCTGGTTAAAACAGGAAAGTAGATGGGAAAGAGAACACCAGATAGACCCAGGGAGAAAATATTGGACTGACTTGCAGAGTGGCTGAGGACAGAGAGGGTGGAAGATGTACTTGAAGCAACAAGGGATAGATGCATATGGGGGGCCATGATCGCCAACGCCATGCGGCAGGGCACATGATGATGGTGATGATAATAATAATAATAATATAATAATAATAATATCATCATCATCATCATAATCATCATTGTCATCACCACCAGAGCAACGTGAACATCACCAGCACCAGCATCACTCCTGATCCACTGAACATCAGTGACCTCTGTCCGGGTGTAGACTACATCATGAATCAGAACCAAACAAACTTCACAGTCCTACAGGCCAATGTGTCAGAATGCTCTGAATGGGAACTATCACCATTTCTAAGATTGCTGACACAGCAGAGAGTGATATATGGGATGTGTAATAAGTTCACAACATTCTGTCTTCTGCATGTACAGGCACCACAGGGCATGTTAGTACGGGTTCGGGTCCAACACTTGACACATGGGTGTGGGTCTTGGAAATGGGAAACTGAAATATTTGAATGGAATAATGTCCACAAAAACTTAGAAAGCTGGATTATACGATGCCATGCTTATTTCATAGAAGACGATTACATCGAATCATTTGGACACAACATGTCTTTTGTGCACTATAACAAGTCTTTAATTAGACTACATATACAGACAATTGAAGATCACAGTTTTATTAAAGTATCTACGTCACCCTACTCTGGGTACATGATATTACCACGTCAGAGTTTTCATTGGGCAGCTTCTCATGACATCTGGGAAGAAGTGACAGCGCCCCCTGGCTGTGTCATCATGGTCAGTTTTCAGGGAAGATCGTACTATACGGAGAAGCCTGAAACGTATGCAGACTTGATTTGTACACAGCCAGACACGCTTCAAAGCGTCATACGTGTGCATGGTGACAATGATTCTTCAGCTCAAATTTTACCTACAAGATATATTCAAATTCATGTTAGCAGTCAAGGTTACGTACCGTTATATAAAAGTGTCAGTCTGAAAATGCTCTTTTCTTTTCACCCAGAGACAGTTAAACCACATAAGTTAACAAGTGGACTGTTCAACTGTTCTGTGGATCACTATTCCAGCTTTCAGCACCATCTGGACTGTAACCTGAAATCAGAGTGTGAAGATGGACAGGATGAAACAGAACACTGTCCCTTCAGCAGTCCTGGTTGTCAGGGTTTGGTGGCTTCGCGTAACAAATGTTTTGCATACGTTAAAACAGATGTTAGTTTGCCTCCTACACTAGCAACATATGAGTGTCAAACGATGGGTGGACAACTGGCTTCAGTCAAAACCAAACAGGAACACAATGATTTCCTGCACATATTTAACCACCGTGATGACTTTCAGGTTATTTCAGGTTATTCATCAGGCTGGAAGTCTGTGACTTTTATGTACAGCAAATTCCGTCACTGGTCTGACAACACCATGACCTACAATCCATTTTATCGCTTTCGCAGCGAATACTTTCCCCAAAGGACTATTAGTCACGGAATTCTGGACGCACACAGATTGATTTGGAGTGATGCCATATCATACCATATACTTTGTGAAGTGAAACCACAGTCACAAAACCTGTATTCTGTTCAAACAACCGAGTTTCCGGTTTCACATCCAGCCCTGTCCCTTTTGACACAGACACTGCAGGCGTTATCAGATTGCCCAGAGGGTCACGTGACACATGCATTTCTGTCCTGTGACCTTCAAGTTCACTGTGGACAAATGATGTATACAAGATCATGTGTGTTCTGGAACATGAGTACTAAGAACACAGACACACCACTTTTTCCTGGAAAGCACACTGGCTACACCATTGTCATGTTTGTCTGTGATGATGACATGACAACACTGCCTTACACCCTGGTGTGTGACTTCAGACACGACTGTCCAGATCATAGTGATGAGTCATTCTGTCAACATCCTTCATGCACTGGTTTTCTGTGCACCAATGGTCAGTGTGTGTTGGACAGCCAACGTTGTGATGACCACGCAGATTGTCTGGATGACTCTGATCAGGTCAGCTGCCCCATTGTCTGGGGGAACAGGTGGTACCACAAAGAGGCCAACAAAAATCAGCGACTGTTCATCAACCTGGATGGTACAGGTTACTTTACTCAGCAGCTGATGACATCTCATCAGTCTTGTCCTGACACTCATTATTGGTGTACAGAAGACTGGTTGTACTGTCTCCCTGTCTACACTCGATGTAACGGATTTTCTGACTGTACATATGGTGAAGATGAACAAGACTGTGAGACGTTCACCTGTCCTGGTTTCTACCGGTGCCGTGGTTCTAAAGTTTGTGTTCACGGAGATCATCTGTGTGATGGCTGGGGTCAGTGTCTGCAGCGTGATGATGAACGGCTGTGTGACATGACCTGTCCTGATGGCTGTCAATGTCAAGGTCATGCTTTCTTCTGTCCCCAGGCATTCTGTGCTGACCGCTTTCCCCAACTTCACTACATGGACGGCACAGGCTCAGGAATGACATTGACTGATTTCGGTAGCAACACATATCTCATTTATTTGAGTCTTTCGTGTGGTTCTCTAGTCAATATATCAAGTGTGATGCTTCACAACTTACAGTACCTTGATCTGACTTATAACAATATAAAGACTATGGATAGGATTATGTTCGTCAAGTTATGGAATTTAAAAGCTATATTTCTGGCTAACAACCCTTTCATGTTACTAAGAGGTGAGCCATATTTTCTGTTTCATTATGCTCTAACAAAATTAGATGCTTCAAGAACACGTGTCCAGATACTTAACAGTAAACAGCCCATGTACTTTCCCCAACTCACACATTTGGATCTATCATTTTCTGGCATTCAAACAATAAGTTCCAGAGCAGTCCAATGTATACCACAGCTGACTCAACTGGACGTCAGGGGAAATTTGGTGACCAACTTTCCTATGGATGCACTGTCAATGTGGAATTATTTGAAAAGAGTCTTCTCCTCAAATTATGGGCTTTGTTGCAGCATTTTGATGTTAAAACAATCACACACAGTACGTTGTGTATCATACCAACCCAAGTTTTTTTCCTGTGAATATTTGCTACCCACTGAGATATACAGGTTTTTGTTTTGGTTAATTAGTACTGTTTCCATTGTAGGGAATTTAGTTTGTTTCATGGCAGCATTTGTGGAAAACAAACTATTCAGGAGTACTTTCATCACGTTCATTGCCAATTTGCAGATTGTTAACATCTGCATGGGAATCCACGTCAGCATGGTTACAGTGGCCAATGAAATATTCTATGGAAAATACAATTACTTTGAAAAGACATGGACCAACAATGTGACTTGCAAGTTTGCTGGTTTTCTTTCCCTTCTGTCCAGTGAGGTGTCAGTTCTGATCCTCTGGTTCATGACACTGTATCACATCATTGTCCTTTGTTTCCCCTTAACTACGTGCACATTCAATAGACGTCTGACAGCTGTAGCTTGTGCAGTGTCGTGGTGTGTTGGACTTTTGTTGTCTGTGATACCTTTTCTTCCTGGGCTGTCACACTGGGGCCTTGATGGCCAGTCTGGTCTGTGTCGTCTGGCTCTATCTGATAGTAACTCCAGAGTAGTGTTCAGGTGGTTCACAGTCACTGTCGTGTTTAACTGTATCCTGTGCTCTGTGGTGGTTGTTGGTCAACTCATCATTTACAGACGAACACCAATCCATCCAATCCTAATGGATTCTACTAATAAATTAATTTATTTTTCAGCCCATCTGTTGATAAAAGTGGCTGTAACGGATGCTGTGAGCTGGTTCTCCCTTGGTCTAACCAGTATGATGACCTTAGATGGCAGTGGTGCCTCAGACAAGGTTCATGTGACCATGGTTGTCTTCTTGCTACCACTCAACTGTGCACTCAACCCACTGTTGTACCTATGGACTGTTGTAACACAGCGACGGCGAGAAGAACAGGAAGAGAGACTGTTACAAGTGTTAAAGTCACGACATTTGTATTTATAGCAAATCAGTTCATCAGTAAAATTGTAAAATATGACTTGATCATGACCAGAATTAGTGTTTTGTGTAACTTAACAGTTTCTTAACGTCTACATGTCAAACTGTAAGTCAGTACTTTCTCAGGACATGAGTTATTTTGCGTTTGTTCTTCAGTAACAATACACAAAGCAGTCATTAGTATTTTTCCTGTTATTCTCCCGTCAATTTACAAGTTGTGTATCTACATGTCAACCTGTATGTGAGGCCTTCGACAGGACCAGTGCTGTCTGTGTGTTTAGCCCTGTCTGTTGTGTATATCTACATGTCAACCTGTATGTGAGGCCTTCGACAGGACCAGTGCTGTCTGTGTGTTTAGCCCTGTCTGTTGTGTATCTACATGTCAACCTATATGTGAGGCCTTCATCAGGACCAGTGCTGTCTGTCATGTATCTACATGTCAACCTGTATGTGAGGCCTTCATCAGGACCAGTGCTTTCTGTGTGTTTAGCCCTGTCTGTTGTGTATCTACATGTCAACCTGTATGTGAGGCCTTCATCAGGACCAGTGCTGTCTGTGTGTTTAGCTCTGTCTGTTGTGTATCTCTACATGTCAACCTGTATGTGAGGCCTTCATCAGGACCAGTGCTGTCTCTGTGTTTGGCTCTGTCTGTTGTGTATCTACATGTCAACCTGTATGTGAGGCCTTCATCAGGACCAGTGTTGTCTGTGTGTTTAGCTCTGTCTGTTGTGTATCTACATGTCAACCTGTATGTGAGGCCTTCACCAGGACCAGTGCTGTCTGTGTGTTTGTTCTCTTTGTTCACTTTGTTGTGTGAGTGGTGGTCAAATGGTGTAAGAATGTGTCTATTGTTTACTGGAAGTTCAAATTCCACTTCTCTGTTCAAATCATTTTCCATTGAGGTGAATGATAGAATGATGTAATTGCCATTTTGATCTCGTTTAACTTTTGTTACTTTAAATTAGAAATTGCTTGAAAATAAAAAGCAACTCCTAGAATTAGACTGGTATGATGCACAAAAGCATTTATAATTCCCTTTTTAAGTTACATGTTGCTCTAATTTCTTATTAAAATGTGTGTCATGGAGATAGTATATCGAATATTTTCTGTTTCAAATAATTGAAGACGTCTCCCTGATTTTGGCATTCCTCCAATCTTACAATCCTGACAATCTTAAGAGGCAATTGTGTGTTAGCCATTATTGATTATTAACCAGTTTTGATTATTTTCAATAAATTATTCCAAGTGAATGTAACACAGTAATGTATTGTACAATAAATTCAATCCCTTGTCTATACACTATGATAAGGGTTGTTTTAATGGGATGTATTTTTCTGAAATATACGTTATGACATCAAGACAAACATGTGTGACAAGTACAAGTTACACACAGATACAGTCTATAACTATGTATTTAAATAAATATACAATTTTCCAAAAATGTGAATAATTGTGAGATTAGGTATGAAACGTTTCACAACGAACGATAAAGTATAAAAAGATGAACTGTGAAACATCAATTTAAAGCACAATAAAGTGTATATTACAGTCAAGCAGACATTGATTTTTCTTTCATATTGGATGGTGACAAGTAGATCACTCATAAGGAAGATGAGGAAAAGACAGGCAACATTTATAGGCCATTTTATGAGCGAGGGGGATTGGAGCACCTGGTCACAACGGGAAAGCTGGAAAGAGAGCACCGGGTAGACCCAGGGAGAAAATGCTGGACGGATTTGCAGAGTGGCTGGGGACGAGGAGGGTGGGGGAGATGCTGGGGGCAACGAGAGATAGACACAGATGGAAGTCCATGATCGCCAACGCCATGCGGCAGGGCACCTGATGATGATGATGATTGGATGGTGTCAATCATTGCAGATTCTCCTGCCCACAGTCAGACCCAGCATTCATACGTAAGCACTTACGTACACACCTACACACATAAATACCCATAGTAATGAAATATTTGATCTTATAATAATGCTTGCAAAATCATTTATCTATATATGCAAACTTTACAAAGCTGTTCCGAATGTACATATTTTCCAGATAATGATGAATCTGATATAAAAGATCGAACTGTATAATGCCAGGATAAACTTTGACTTGTCCATTTTAATGCTCATGGAACAGCTATATGCCAATGTTTTCCCCGTAAAAAACGGGATTTTCTTCGTGACATCATCATCATCATCATCATCATCATCAACAGTATTGGTCCCATATAACATTCAAGGACTCTCTTTCTGATGTTAATTGATAGGTATTTGTTGGTAAGAATGCTTGTCATCTTCTTGAATGCTGTTTTGGCTTGGCCGATTCTGCCAGCTATTTCCGATGTGCTTCAGGTATTTAAACTTATCAACCTGTGTCAAGGTTGTGCCATTTGCTGTTATTTTTCATGAGGGGATTTCATGCTTTTTACTGATCACCACGACTTCAGTCTTCCTGCTGTTTAGTTCCAACCCCTTACTTTTGCTTTCTATTTCGAGTATATTCACAAGGTTTTGTAGGTCCCTTTCATTTTCTGCAATTAGCACGGTGTCATCTGCGTACCGAATGTTGTTTATCATTTTCCCTCCAACCTTTAATCCAGGGTCTTCTTCTAGATTTCTCATGATGTTTTCGCTATATAGTGAAAACAGATCTGGTGACAAAACACAACCCTGTCTAACTCCTCTTTTGATGTTTTGAAAAGAGCTTATATTGTTTTCTATTCTCATTGCAGCTGTTTGTTCCCAGTACATATTCCTGATTATTCGTAGATCAATTCTTTGGACTTATTTGTAACATTGTTTGATTCTCAAATTCAACCTAGTGTACAATACGGCTGTGAATTATGGATTTAGATAAAGCTGTTGTCCATTGTGAATCAGTTCACACATTTGCCTTAAAGAAATGTTTAGGAGTGGATATGTGTACACCTAACGACATTGTGCATGGAGAGACAAACATATCAAATACATGTAAATTGTGCTGTTAGATTATCTGATGCTGCTTTACATTGAT
>JAPXFY010003951.1:17500-19710 GCA_030674185.1 Monoplex corrugatus | reverse complement strand
AACAACAACAATAATATATATGTAAATAAATACATATCAACCCTTAACAGTGACAACAACAATAATAATATATATGTAAATAAATACATATCACCTTTAAACAGTGACAACAACAACAACAACAACAATAATATATATGTAAATAAATACATATCAACCTTTAACAGTGACAACAACAACAATAATAATATATATGTAAATAAATACATATCAACCTTTAACAGTGACAACAACAACAACAACAATAATATATATGTAAATAAATACATATCAACCCTTAACAGTGACAACAACAATAATAATATATATGTAAATAAATACATATCAACCTTTAACAGTGACAACAACAACAACAACAACAATAATATATATGTAAATAAATACATATCAACCTTTAACAGTGACAACAACAACAACAACAATAATATATATGTAAATAAATACATAACCCTTAACAGTGACAACAACAACAACAATAATATATATGTAAATAAATACATATCAACCCTTAACAGTGACAACAACAACAACAATAATATATATGTAAATAAATACATATCAACCCTTAACAGTGACAACAACAACAACAATAATATATATGAAAGTAAATACATATCAACCCTTAACAGTGACAACAACAACAACAACAACAACAACAATAATATATATATGTAAATAAATATATATCACCCTTAACAGTGACAACAACAACAATAATATATATGTGACTAAATAGATATCAACCTTTAACAGTGACAACACAATAACAATAATATATATGTAAATAAATACACATCAACCTTTAACAGTGACAACAACAATAACAACAACAACAATAATATATATGTAAATAAATATATATCACCCTTAACAGTGACAACAACAACAACAACAATAATATATATGTAAATAAATACATATCAACCTTTAACAGTGACAACAACAACAACAACAACAATAATAATATATATGTAAATAAATACATATCAACCCTTAGCAGTGACACACACACATACAGAGACACACACACACAAACGCACGCACACACACACACACACGCACACACACACACACACACACACACACACACACACACACACACACACACACATATATATATATATATATATATCTATCTATATATGTATAAAAAATATATATATTATATTTGTGTGTGTGTGTGTGTGTGTGTGTGTGTGTGTGTGTGTGTGTGTTTTGTGTGTGTGGTGTGTGCGCGTGTGCGTGTACGCGCACGCGTGTATATCATATACATAGATGTGTATGTACGTGTGTGTACATATAAGTAAATGTTATCACAACTTATTCCTAACTTGTTTGACATTTTATGTGTAATGGTTCATTTTTTGTTTTCCTCGTATTCTGTATGGAGAACACCAAGGACTAGCTGTAAGACAGGTCCAGTGGGACCTGATGCTACTTTCCTTGTGTAATAAAGTATTCTGAAGTCTGAATTCTCTCTCTCTCTCTCTTTTTCGTATTTTGTGTGTCGAGCAACAAGATCTAGCTGTAAGACAGGTCCAGTGAGACCTAATGCTACTATTCTTGTGTGATAAAGTGTTCTGAAGTCTGTACTCTCTGTGTCTGCTACTATTGTTGTGTAATAAAGTGTTCTGAAGTCTGTACTCTCTGTGTGTGTGCTACTATTGTTGTGTAATAAAGTGTTCTGAAGTCTGTACTCTCTGTGTGTGTGCTACTATTGTTGTGTAATAAAGTGTTCTGAAGTCTGTACTCTCTGTGTGCTACTATTGTTGTGTAATAAAGTGTTCTGAAGTCTGTACTCTCTGTGTGTACTACTATTGTTGTGTAATAAAGTATTCTGAAGTCTGTACTCTCTGTGTGTGCTACTATTGTTGTGTAATAAAGTGTTCTGAAGTCTGTACTCTCTGTGTGTGCTACTATTGTGTAATAAAGCGTTCTGAAGTCTGTACTCTCTGTGTGCTACTATTGTTGTGTAATAAAGTATTCTGAAGTCTCTACTCTCTCTGTGTCTGCTACTATTGTTGTGTAATAAAGTGTTCCTAAGTCTGTTCTCTCTCTGTGTGTGCTACTATTGTTGTGTAATAAAGTGTTCTGAAGTCTGTACTCTCTCTGTGCTACCATTGTTGTGTAATAAAGTATTCTGAAGTCTGTACTCTCTGTGTTACTATTGTTGTGTAATAAAGTGTTCTGAAGTCTGTACTCTCTGTGTG
>JAPXFY010003951.1:0-5000 GCA_030674185.1 Monoplex corrugatus | reverse complement strand
CCTCTGTTTGTACATTGTGCCTCTGTTTGTACATTCTGCCTCTGTTTGTACATTCTGCCTCTGTTTGTACATTCTGCCTCTGTTTGTACATTCTATCTCTGTTCTTAATCTTCAGATTGAAGTTGTAATCAGATTTTCTTGTTGTGAATTCCACACACTTTTGGCCTTGGGGTGGCCTTGGCGGTGGGCAGAGTACCAGCTACAGGGCCTGATTAAATTAAACTGCAGTTGCAGGTGAAAGAGAAAGTCGGGACCATATGGCAGAGTTCCCCTCCAGGAATGACAATTTGGACGCCGCGCTGCCCACACTATTTGACCAACACAGCAGGTGTGTTGAATTCTCGGGCCTGGTTGACGCCAGAAAAATGATGATATACTGCTCACTTTCATTGACCAACGCTGCAGGCGTTCTGCATTCCCCGGGTCTGGTTGACGTCGGGGGTACGGACCATCATAATGATGCACGGCCGTCACTGAATGACCAAAGCAGCAAGTGGCTGCATTCTCCAAGCCCGGTTGACGCCGGGATGTAATTATTACGGATTAAGAATGGTATGCACATCTTTTTCAAGTAAGCTGGTATGGTAATGGATGGCCATATCGTTATCTGTCATTATTACCATCATCGTCAGTCATCTTACTGTGAAACTTGTACACCCTTTTGTGGCATGTTGATATTTCTGGCTGCTGTGATTATTTTTTTAAAATTTCTTCTGTTGTGTGGCATGTGTGGTGTTAGGGCATGTTGAATTCACCTGCACGCAGAAAAGATGCTTGAGGGTCTCTCCACGCATAGGATTTATGCTTCGGCGTATGGTATGTGTCACGATTAATTTAGACTTTCACTGCATGGCGTCTGTGATATCAGCGTATATTGAATATCCAAGGACTGTGACGCCGTCAAATATACATATACATAATATATATTCATACACATATATACATATATACACACACAAATACATATACATATACAATATACATACACATACACATACACATATATGTACATATATACATATACACACATATATATGCATACATACAACTTGTGTTTATTATCTACGTAGTAGTAACAGTGAAATAGAATGAACACTAAATAAATAAACAAAGAGACAAATAAACAAAATAAATAAAGGAATGACTAAACAAACAAACAAACAAACGAACAAACAAACAAACAAACAAACAATTCAGTAAATAAACAAACAGTTTAATTTCAAAATGATGAACAAATAAATCAAAATGAACGAACAGAGATCTAGACTGGATACAGTAAGAGGCAATGAATAGTTACGATATTAGCAGTCGAACTGTTTGTGAAGAATGTAGTCTGTGAAGAACTGTCAGAGAGAAAGGTGGCAGAATGGTTCAGACGTTCGCCTGCCAATAACTGAACTCGAGGTTCCAGAGTTCGTTACCGTTCAGGCCTCGATGTTTCTCTCCAGTGCGACTAGAAAATCGAATTAAACGTTTAGTCCTTCGGAAGGGGCGAAAACACGAACCAGACCCGTGTCCCTTGTGACCTGCGCACGCTAAAAGATCCCATGGCAGTTGAAAATCGCGAAGAACAGGGCATTCGCCCACTGCCCCGGCATCAAGATGGATTTATTTCCCAGGTTCCTCCCCTTGAAGCCCAGTTATCCTTCTTTCCTTTACCAGTTGCCGTGGTGTAGTGGTTAGCGCAACAGACTATCGACTGGCAGGTTGTGGGTTCGAATCCCCGTCAGTTCCTTCATATATCATTGTGGGATTTTTCAGCTCTAACCGCAGCATGCTGTGGGCTTATTGGGAAGACTGGGACCACACACTCGAGTCTCATACATTTCATGGATGTTTCACTGAGGGTGTTGCTTAAACCTGACCAACACCGAAGGCGTCTGTATCTCTCGGGCCTGGTTGAGGCTAGGCTATATGAGTGCAGGCCTGTCACACAGTCTCAATCCTAGATGGAACCCATAGCTTCATGTTTATCATCCTCATCGTCAGCAATCGTCATCGCATTGTAAAAACTTTGCCAACTCCTTTGGCCATTAGGATGGAGTAGAAAATGAATGGGACAAAAAACAACAAAAAGAAAGTAGCACACAGGTACTGGGTGTAAGTATGATAATCCGTTCAGAGAAAAAGACTTTGGCTTTTCTGAAGTCATGGTCAAACAGAAAGTGTGAGAGACACCAAAACAGAGTGTGTGAAAGAAAAACAGTGAGTAACACAGTGAAGGGGAAAGGATTAGAGAGAGAGAAAGAGAGAGAGGAAAAAGAGTGAAAGAGAGAGGAGGACAGAGAGAGAGAGAGAGAGAGAAAGAGAGAGAGGAAAAAGAGTGAAAGAGAGAGGGGGCAGAGAGAGAAAGAGAGGAGAGATGAGAGAGAGGAGAGAGAGAAAAGAGAGAGAGAAAGAGAGAGAGGAAAAGAGTGAAAGAGAGAGGGGGACAGAGAGAGAGAGAGAGAGAGAGAGAAAGAGAGAGAGGAAAAGAGTGAAAGAGAGAGGGGGACAGAGAGAGAGAGAGAGAGAGAGATGAGAGAAAGAGAGAGAGGAAAAAGAGTGAAAGAGAGAGGAGGACAGAGAGAGAGAGAGAGAGAGAGAGAGAGAGATAAACGACTGTGTATGTATGTATGTATGTGTGTGTGTGTGTGTGTGTGTTGTGTATGTGTGGTGTGTATGTGTGTGTGTGTGTATGTGTGTGTGTGTGTGTATGTGTGTGTGTATGTGTGTGTGTGTATATATGTGTGTATATGTGTGTGTGTATGTGTGTGAATGTGTGTATGTGCGTGTAACAGAGAGGATGACGACTTGGGTCAAGGGTCATTCGCCGAAGAGGCTTCAGTGTACGCTAACTCAGCATCGTGTGTGTGTGTGTGTATGTGCGTGTGCGTGTGTGTGTATGTGATGTGTTTGCTGTGTGTGTGTGGTGTGTGTGGGTGTGTGTGTGTGGGTGGTGTGTGTTGTGTGTGTGTAACAGAGAGGATGACTATTTGGGGCAAAGATCATTGCCTAACAGGATTGAGTGTACCCTAGCTCAGCATCATGGTGTGCGTGCGGGGGTGGCGTGCGTGCGTGCGCAGTGTGTGTGTGTTATGTGATGTGTGAGAGAGAGAGAGAGACAGAGAGAGAGGAGAGAGAGGGAGAGAGAGAGAGAGTCAGTGAGACAGACAGACAGACAGACAGACAGACAGACAGACAGAGGGAGGATGACAGCTTGGGTCAAAGATCACACGCTCCTTCCTGTCTTCCCCCTCCCAGTTTGGTTTGGTGAATGAGGAAGATGGGCGCCTTGGTTTGACTCTTCAATCACGATTTTGGTGCCTTATAAATGCCATGGCTATTATTATTGTTATCATTGTGATTATTATTATTATTATCATTATTATTGTTACTATTATTATTATTATTGTTACTACTACTATTATTGTTATTATCATTATCACCACCATCATCATCGTCGTCGTCGTCGTCCATTATTGTAATATTATTGTATAATATTGTTATATTATTATTATTATTACTATTATTATTACTATTATTATTGTATTATTATTATCATTATTATTATTATCATTATTATTATTATCATTGTTATTATCATTAATGATCATTATCGTTATCAATATCATCATTATTGTTATCATTGTTATTGTAATCACCATCATCATCATCATCATTCATCATCATCTCATCATCATCATCATCATCATCATCATCATCTCGTCGTCGTCGTCGTCGTCGTCGTCGTCGTCGTCATCGTCATCATCATCATCATCATCATTATCATCATCATCATCATCGTCGTCGTCGACGTCGTCGTCTTCATCATCATCATCATCATCATCATCATGTCTGTGTAAGTGGGTACTGCAGCAATCAGTATCACAGTTGTTTTTTTCTCTACAGCTGTGGATCATGGCTACTCTTCAAAGAATCAGTCCTGTGACCTGGATAAAGGATGTAGTTTTTGTTAGATCCTCTTTGTTGCCTCACAGCTGTTCCTCCAGAGTTCCCCCCAACGGGGATGCCGGGGGTTCTTTCAATATAAATAGTATCCCCACCTTCTGGAAATTCTGCTGGGGAGTTTCCTCTTTTCTGTCACTCCCCTTTTTTTCTGCCTTTTTCCTTTACTTTCTGTCATTTTACCTATCATTTTCTGCCTTGTGGTCCATTCACCTGTATGTTCTTAATAAAGTTTTGCGTACTTTTCTTAGGATTTGATAATCGGTTACGCGTGTTAATGCATTTTTTTGGCTCTAGGGAGAAGAGATGCGAAAACAATTTTAGGTATTTTGAGCCTGTTTTTATGTACATCTATGCGTTGGGTGTCCCCCCTTTGGTTATGTCTTGGTCTGTGTTCAGGAAAGATTTTTGAATCCCCTGTGCGGTAGGTTGGACGGAGTGGTCAACGCCAGGGGCAACTCCTTGGATTGTGTGCGCGAGTGCATTGACATGTGTACTTAATTTTCTTTTCCTTTTTTCCCTGTTGAAGTTTTGTATATGTTTTGGAACTGGTTACAGCCCTGATATGGCTCTACGTAGTCGGCCGGGCTTTAACAACGACAACAATTCTTCAGAGTTACTCCATTTGGCTACTGCTCACATTTCTTTCATTTCTGAACTGTGGACAAAACTACAGGACATACAGAGTGGAACTGGCCCTTGTCCGACATGGTCAATCATCTGTCTGGGACAGCCCCATTAGTGTTTACTATAACGAGTGAGTAAATACGTTTTTTTTTGCCAGTGAGGGCTTCCATTTGTGGCACGTCTCAAGTTCGTGTTCAGTGCACTCCCTATTCTTCATCGTGATCGATTGTGTAAACAAAGTTCCAATGTAAGCGTAAGATTTTGCGTTAAGTCACATATTCTCTTAGCTAAATTTTGTCTCCTACCCTTTTTTCACAAATCCTCAAGAACAAATCTCTTCTTCTCTCTCTCTCTCTCTCTCTCTCTTCTCTCTCCTTTTCTGTCTCTGTCTCTTCTCTCTTTTCTGGCTCTCTCTTCCCTTCTCT
>JAPXFY010003950.1:7500-10000 GCA_030674185.1 Monoplex corrugatus | reverse complement strand
GATGATGATGATGATTATAATAATAATAATAATAATAGTAATAATAATAATAATAATAATAATAATAATAATAATAATAATAATAGTAATAATAACAATAGTAATAATAGTAATAATAATAATAATAATAATAATAATATAATAATAATAATAATAATAATAATAATAATAATAATAGTAATAATGATGATGATGATGATGATGATGATGAGGAGGAGGAGGAGGAGGAGAAAAAAAGAAGAAGAAGAAGAAGAAGAAGAAGAAGAAGAAGAAGAAGACAAAAATAATAACAGCACGTACCGAAAAAAAGAAAGAAGAGGGGATAACATCAATACAGCTGACGTGAAATTGAAGCAACCACGAAAGCGCATGCTTTTCTTTTTCTGGCATTGAATACTCAGTGAAATGCAAGAATCAAGAATCATAAATGCACACGCCTCCCTCATTCTGCAAGATTCACAAAGCATAAACATGGAAAAGATCACATTATATCAATCCTTTTAGCAAACATCATTGCTCGAATTCCCCATCAAAGACTTTGGTGAATCACGCTATCAAACGCTTTGCTGTAGTCAATGAAAACGATGAACATCTCTTGGTCTGTGTTTCTAATCCTTTAAAAACTGGCACTTTCTGTTGGTCTTTGAATTCTACTCTTTCGTGCATTCACTGCGAGTACCTAATTTTGATAGATTTGGAGAAATCATGCTAAAACTTGTGTAGAATATTTCCCTGCTCCAGTCATTTTCTTGTTTGTTTAAAAAACGATTCAGATCGACTCCTGAATTTATAATGTGTATGTATATTTATCATCTATATCTTTATAATGATGTAAGACACTAATTACGTTCGAGTTTTAAAAATTACGGATAAATATTAATTAGATTCTGCTTTTGTTACAAATCAAGAAAACATATTGACCTTTTTGTAAGACAATATGTGGGTTTTTGTCTTATAACCATTGCTACGAGGACTACTGAATTGAGTATTTTCATAGCATTTGGTGAATGAAACTTATGAACTTTTGAATAAGGATTTCAATTGCTAGAAGCCGTGACTACACTGTTTTCAGTGAACATACAAGCGGTTACTTGACAGAATGATGTAAGTAATCTCTTTATTCCTGTTATGATACAACATCCTAGCATCATTTTCTTTGTCATTCGATGTAAACATTTGTTTGTTTGTTTGTTTGTTTGTTTGTTTGTTTGTTTGTTTGTTTGTTTGTTTGTCTGTTTGTTTGTCTGTTTGTTTGTTTGCTTGTTTGTTTGTTTGTTTGTTTGTTTGGCACGCCCAGTAACTTAGGATTTAAAAACTCGTCATGAAGACATTTATCAATCATTACTAATTAATTAACACAGATCATTATTGGCATGATTTATTATTATTATCTAGTATTAGTATCAGTGTTAGTATTCGTATTAGTATCATCATTACTGTTGTTGTTGTTGTTACTGTTATTGTTATTATCATCATTATTATTCACTGATTTATCATTTTTGAATTATTTTTTCGTAACCTATGGAAGAGCATCGCCAAATATGTGGCAAAACTGTCCTTAAACAAAACAGTTCAATTGTTAAAATGTTCCTGTAAAATTTCAAGTTTTTTTTTTGTTTTTTTTGTTTTTGTTTTTGTTTTTTACTAAATATGACCAGAAAGTTCAGGAATCAAGCCATAATGCGCCTGTCTTGTCTTGTTGTATTAATTACGCGTTCTTATTCTTCTTTCGTGTTTTTTTGTTGGATTTTTTTTTCTTCTGGTTCCTGCTTGCTTGAACGCGGGCTGTCACACTTGTTTTGGATTTCATAATTGTGATAGTTATGATACCAAAATCCTGTTTCAAAAGAAAAATCGCTTGTAACTATGAGTTGTTCCTGTTACTGTTATTTTTGTTTAAAGCCCAGCCGACTGCGTAGAACATTGAGAAAAATAAAGGAATGGCTTGATTGCTGTATTTTTGTACTTTTGTTTTCTTCCTTGTTTTCATTCCAATTTTCTCTACTATCAATCTCTATAAATGTGCTCGGACATTTTTTCGCCTTTTTTACGTTTTTTTTCTTTTTCATTCATATAGTTGTCCTGTTCTTTTCTTTATCAATGTGTGTGTGTGTGTGTGTGTGTGTGTGTGTGTGTGTGTGTGTGTTGTGTGTGTGTGTGTGTGTGTGTGTGTGTGTGTGTGTGTGTGTGTGTTTGTGTGTGTTTGTGTGTGTGTGTGTGTGCGCGTGCGTGCGCGCGCGCGTGTGTGCGTGTGTGTGTGTTGTGTTTGTATGTATGTGTGTGTGTGTGTGTGTGTGTGTGTGTGTGTGTGTGTGTGTATGTGTGTGTGTTATGTTGCTCCGTTCTTTTCTTTATTGATATATACTTGTGTGTGTGTGTGTTGTGTGTGTGTGTGTGTGTGTGTGTGTGTGTGTGTGTGTGTGTGTGTGTGTGTGTGTGTGTATGTTGTGTGCGTTCGCGCGCGCGCGTGCGTATATATGTGTGTGACTGTGCGTGTGCG
>JAPXFY010003949.1:7500-19719 GCA_030674185.1 Monoplex corrugatus | reverse complement strand
CCTATAGGCCACCTTACATATCTACAGACTATAGGCCACCTTACATATCTACAGCCTATAGTCCACCTTACATATCTACAGCCTATAGGTCACGTTACATATCTACAGCCTATAGGCCACCTTACATATCTACAGCCTATAGGCCACCTTACATATCTACAGCCTATAGACCACCTTACATATCTACAGCCTATAGGCCACCTTACATATCTACAGCCTATAGGCCACCTTACATATCTACAGCCTATAGGCCACCTTACATATCTACAGCCTATAGGCCACCTTACATATCTACAGCCTATAGACCACCTTACATATCTACAGCCTATAGGCCACCTTACATATCTACAGCCTATAGGCCAAGTTACATTTACGCCGTTGTTTGTCTGCTTGTGTATTAAAACAAAGAAACTAAGAAATAAGATACTGCAGAAGAATTTTTGAATCTAAAAAGAGGCAGAGCGAGCGAGCAAGAAAGCGAGAGAGAGAGAGAGAGAGAGAGAGAGAGAGAGAGAGAGAGAGAAGAGAGAGAGAGAGAGAGAGGTGGGTGGACGGGGAGTGAAGGGGGGTGAGGTGTGAAAATGGAAAGGAAAACCATTTCACATGTAATACACCGACAGCGTTATCGATCTGGGCCTGCATGTCGACTTGATATGATTTATTCACTTGGATGTTGATTGAAAATGAAACACTGTACCACACAACGACAGATGTTGATTGAAAATGAAACACTGTACCACACAACGACATCTGTTGATTGAAAATGAAACACTGTACCACACAACGACAGCTTTCAAACAGAGGCAGGAGGTGGGGGGTGGGGGTGAAGTTGGAACAAGTTCACAAGTTTTCTTTCAAGACCAGGAACTGACCTAAAGAATTAATACTGATATAACAATGGTGAATGATATAGAATAGTAATAAACATATGAATGAACAGAATAAAATCCATAACAGGTCTAGGCAGCATGGCAACAACCTCGCCTAGCGATATTCAAATAAAACATTATTTTTTTCAGCCATTGTTAACAAATGAAAACGACCAGGCACGAATAATGTTGATGCGTGTTTTACTTTCAGGTTTTGCAGGTTTTTTTCTAGTGACACTTTGTAAATGAACGCACTCATAGCCTTGCACAACCTTATTCTTAACGTAATTGTTATTGCAGATCATGCCTTTCCCACAGATAATCATGGTAACCACGTTATTATCCAGGACTCCAGAGTACCGTGTTACTCTCTCTGTCCTTTTCTTATCTCTCCTACAGAGTGTGTGCAGATGAACAGGTTCTGTGTACAGTAAGGTACCGCATAGCAAACACTTGTGCCGTGTTTAGTTCTGTTTCAGAACTCCTTATGACAAGCCGAGCAATTTCAGCTTGTAAACTGTGGCGCCATATTTTCAGCTCCTCCCAACTCTCTTACACCACCACCCGTCCCTATTTTGTCATTTTGGATTTGAAAAATTAGCTGATTAATTAATCAAGTGATTTACATTCTGTTTGGCTTTCAACATGTGTCTGTTTATTCCCCGAACTAGAGGCCAGCTTGTGACTGTGTTTTCAGGGTTTATGCAAATGTGGAGGCGAGAAGGTCTGGAGGTTCTGATTGGTCATTGCCCTGACTACAGCTGTCTCCGCAATGCACGTGGGTATTGTCTGCACGTGACCCCCACGCGCTCTTTGTCCATGCTTACCTCCTGCGTGCGCGCGCACACACACACACACACACACACGCATATACATACACACACACATATCTATACAGGCACCTATACACACAAATATATATATATATATATATATATATATATATATATATATATATATATATATATATATGTGTGTGTGTGTGTACAGATACATACATACATATATACATACATACATACATACATACATACATACATTGTGTGTGTTTGAGGGTAATGTTGTGAGTAGGCATCAGTAAAAACATACATTGTGTGTGTTTAAGGGTAGTGTGGAGAGTAGGCATCAGTAACAAACATTATTAACTGCTTCCAGTATTATTGAATCAGGCTATTGCTATCAGTTTTATGCTTTCATGTTATTATAGTTTGCCTATGTTAGGTGGTGGGTAGTAGGTAGTGGTAGTGATTAGGGTAGTGGGTAGGGGTAGGGTAGGTAGGGATAGGTGTAAGGTAGGGTAGGGTAGGGGTAGGGTAGGATAGGGTAGGTAGGTAGGGGTAGTATAGGGTAGGGTAGGGTAGGGTAGGATAGGGTAGGGAATCATTTTCACTGCAGACAAACGGACACGGTGATAAGTTGACCATTACCTGTTTCAACCTGACGCTAGTTTTACTCACCTGTACCGTTTGTTTGTTTGTTTGTTTGTTTACTCACCTGTACCGTTTGTTTGTTTGTTTGTTTACTCACCTGTACCGCTTGTTTGTTTGTTTGTTTGTCTTTGTACAGGACAGAGTGTGGGAAGGGAAGAAGGTTTCATTGAATACGCTGTATTCAAACTGATCAGGATTAAAAAAAAAATGATTAGAAAATGGAAAATCGTCAAACCAACCCATAGTAGATTGTAGTCGTTAGAACAGTTATTGGAATTATTAGAAATATTCCAAGAGGAATTCACCGCGCTCGGACAGCTCCACATGCGCGCTCCACTTAATCCGCCAGCAATTATCTGACAGATTTCCTGAGCCTGTACAAAACCCTATACGCTGGCAAGGTCTTGAAACGGGGAAAGGGGAGAAGGGACCTGTCAAACAGTAGGCTGACACCATCAGAATGATGGAAACATTAAGATGGACAGCGAACAGTCTAGTGGACCTATCAAACACTAAGCTGACACCACCAGAATGATGGAAACATTAAGATGGGCAGCCAACAGGCCAGTGGACCTATCAAACATTAAGCTGACACCACCAGCATGACGGAAACATTATGATGGACAGCAAACAGGCCAGTGGACCTATCAAACAGTAAGCTGACACCACCAGCATGACGGAAACATTAAGATGGGCAGCTAACAGGCCAGTTTTTAATGTTGCGGGCTGGGATTGAACTCAAGATATCAGATCTTGAGTCCACGGCTCTACCAACTGGCCCGCGTTAAAACAGTCATCGCCATTAAGTCCCCAGTTAACTTTAACCCTTTGGCTCCCGCACCCTGTCCACCAGCACCTTGCATTGTCAACCATGCTAGAGAAGCAAAAACTTAACTCTTTGACTCCCTCACCCTATCCTGCAGGAAGCTGGTAGCTAGGGTGAGGGAGTCAAAGTGTTAAGTTTTTGCAGTTGGTGGGATAGGGTGCGGGAGCCAAAGGGTTAAACCGCTTTTACTCACTGACATTACTATCCCCCAAAGCTGGCAAACATCTATATTCCCAAACAACCGACAAAGTCTTTAACATTTACAGCGCTATAGATTTCCTGACGCACGTGTGCAAACTCTCGCCAACACCCCTTGCTTCTGCTGAATCATTTCCACGTCCGACTTTGACATGGAGTGTTTACACACTGTTTGGCTTGGATGTCGAGTTTACGGCTGTGAGGTTTTCGTGGTCGGCTAGGCTGTATACATGACATACATGGAATCAGTTCCCAACCACGTTATGTTCTTGTCTGTCCTGATTGATCTGTCTATCCATTTATTTCTGGGTTGTTTTATAGGAGGGAGAGACAGCGTACTAATCTGGCAACGGAGCCCATTAAGCGTATAACGATGAATACACACACAAACACATAAAAACACTTGCCTTCCACCATCACCAGCCCCACAAAACGTATAGCAATGAACACACGAACTAACGCACGAACACAAATGCCCTCCACCCCCTAACCCCCCTGCCACACACAAAACGTATAACAATGAACACTCACGTAAACACACAAACACGTATGCCCTCCTTACTCCCCTGAACACACACACACACACACACACACACACACACACACACACACACACACACACACCACACACACACACACCACACATATATAATAATAATAATAATAATAATATATTTTATTTATATAGCGCAAAATCTTGATAAAATCAAATCTAAGCGCTGAGCGTATACATGCATACATACCTACATATATATGAGCGTATACATGCATACATACATGCATACATACTTACACACATACACACACACACACACACACACACACACACACACACACACACACACACACACACACACAAACAAACAAACAAACACACATACATACATGTATTGGCATCCGTCTGTCTCGGGAGACAATGGAGATTGCGCCTTGGAAGTCATTCTGCGGTGGAACTGCAGCGTCGGCTGTGGCTGTAGAGCCCGATCCTCGAACGGCAGGTCCTGTTGCAGTTGCTGCACGTGAAGATGGTGTCGTCCGAAGGCGCTGACCCTGCTCTCTGGCGTCTGCGTGCTCTTCTTACTTCCCACTGCTCCTCTCTCCTCTGCTCGGATGTCTTGATGGCCGAATTGATGGCAAGTTTTTAGCTGCTGCGGTCTGCTGCTACCACTTCGAAGCTTGCTGGTCAATGCCACCCGCCTTGAGGTCCCGCTTGCACACATCTTTGCAGCGGAGTATGGGCCTTCCCGTGGGTCTGGAGCCAGTAGCAAGCTCGCCTTACAAAATGCCTTTGGGTATTCTGTCATCTTGCGTGCGGGTAACATGGCCAAGCCAGCGCAAGCGTCTCTTTGTGAGCAGGGCAAACATGCTGAGAGTTCCCGCACGTGCTAGGACGTCCTTGTTGGGGACGTGGTCCTGCCATGAAATGCCAGGAATCCTTCTGAGGCAGCGTAGGTGAAAGGTGTTGAGCCTGCGTTCTTGACGGGAGTATAGAGTCCAGGTCTCGCACCCATACAACAGTGTGCTCAGCACGCAAGCTTGGTACACTTTAGTCTTTGTCTTGATGGTCAGCATGGAGTTTTCCCACACTCTCTGTGACAGGCGGGCCATTGCTGCAGATGCCTTGCCGATCTTTGAGTTCAGCTCGGTGTCCAGATTGAGACTGCTGGAGTTGGTGGAACCAAGGTATGTGAAGTCTTCCACCACGTCGAGAGTGCAGTCACCGATGGAGCGATAGCTGACCAGTGGGACGCGATGATCCCTCCCACCGTCGGAGGCAACCCGTAGCGCCCGAGCTCACGCCAATATGCTGTAGACTTATAACTCGTAACTGCTGTCTCCCGTGTTGTTTCTGCCGCTGAGACAGCGGCACTGGAGTGACCTCTCCAGGGCGCAAGCCTGGGCAAGTTATATGGAGGTCCTGGGTTACCCAGTCGTCAAGACCCTCCTCTCGGCCTCGCCGGTGTACTCCAAAGGAATGCAACGCAGTACGTTTGGCACCAGGTTGGCTGCAGGAGCTGCCGGAGTCAGTGAACACAGCGCACTGGTCCGCCTTCGGGGCTCCACTCCTGATTTTAAAGGTTTACTCCCCTACACTTGGCCGTTGGATCCATCCAGGATCTCCTCCGCCCTCTAGCCGTTGGCTGCAAAGAGCAGCTTCTCCGCCTAGCGGTGCAGTGTAAACACCGCCCCCTCACGTGGTTTAGCCCGCCGGCTGAAGGTGTGCCGGGGTGTGGCGCTTGGAGCCAGCACGTGAGAGATTTAGGAGATGGATGAGGACCAATGATGCCCGTCCACCCTACCAGGTAGGATGCAGCCGTCAGACAGCAAAGGTACTACCTCTATCCAGAGCCCCCTACACCCCACATACATGTATATACGCACATACATACATACACCACACACACACACACACACCCACACACACACACAAACACACACACACACACACAACCACACAGCCCTCCTTTATTTTCCCATATCTTCGTCGTGTTTCTGTTCCTCCCAGTATTTGGCAGACAGCAGCACACAGTCTGTCATCACTTGCTGTTCTTGTTGAAGACCAAATACACTGTACAACTTTCACAGATAATGCACACAAGTAAACAAGGAACCAGTCACACAATGGCCACAACAGCCTGCAAGACTTGACTGGTGCCATGTTTGTAGACAGGGGTTGACTTTATATACAGAAAACTGGATTTTATTCATTTATTTTCTGTTTGAGAGTGACAGTAAAGTCGTTGCTTGTTCGTAGCTTGTGTGTCTGTTAGTATAAATAAACAGCAGAGGAACACGACAGAGTGAAGTAGTAATGAGAGTGGTTTTAACCACACGCGCACACACACACACACACACACACACACACACACACACAGACGTACACACACACACACGCACACACATACATACACAAACACACAACACACACACACACACACGCACGCACACACACACACACACAGAAAGAGAGAGAGAGAGAGAGAGAGACGTACACACACATACACATACACATACATACACACACACATACACACACACACAGACATACACACACACACACACACACACACACACACACATACACACACGCACGCACACACGCACTCACACACACACACACACACACACACACACACACTGACTTAGTGAAAGAAACTATAACCAACAAAACACTGACTCAGTTTGGACAGAATCTGGGCGTGTGGTTTTCCTGTTTTGCAATCATGTAGCGTTTTTTTATTCATTTATTTTTTCTTTTTGTGTGGCTGCTTGTAACGCTTCTACAACTGTTATGTGAATGGCTTTGTCTGCTGTGTTGTCTGCTGTGTTGCCTGCTGTGTTGTCTGCTGTGTTGTCTGCTGTGTTGTCTGCTGTGTTGCCTGCTGTGTTGTCTGCTGTGTTGTCTGCTGTGTTGTCTGCTGTGTTGTCTGCTGTGTTGCCTGCTGTGTTGTCTGCTGTGTTGTCTGCTGTGTTGTCTGCTGTGTTGCCCCCTGTGTTGTCTGCTGTGTTGTCTGCTGTGTTGTCTGCTGTGTTGCCCCCTGTGTTGCCTGCTGTGTTGTCTGCTGTGTTGTCTGCTGTGTTGCCCCCTGTGTTGCCTGCTGTGTTGTCTGCTGTGTTGCCTGCTGTGTTGCCCCCTGTGTTGTCTGTTGTGTTGTCTGCTGTGTTGTCTGCTGTGTTGCCTGCTGTGTTGTCTGCTGTGTTGTCTGCTGTGTTGTCTGCTGTGTTGTCTGCTGTGTTGTCTGCTGTGTTGTCTGCTGTGTTGCCTGCTGTGTTGTCTGCTGTGTTGTCTGTTGTGTTGTTTGCTGTGTTGTCTGCTGTGTTGTCTGCTGTGTTGTCTGCTGTGTTGCCTGCTGTGTTGTCTGCTGTGTTGTCTGCTGTGTTGCCTGCTGTGTTGTCTGCTGTGTTGTCTGTTGTTTGTCTGCTGTGTTGTCTGCTGTGTTGCCCCCTGTGTTGCCTGCTGTGTTGCCTGCTGTGTTGCCTGCCGTGTTGTCTGCTGTGTTGCCTGCCGTGTTGCCTCCTGTGTTGCCTGCTGTGTTACCTGCTGTGTTGCCTGCTGTGTTGCCTGCTGTGTTGCCTGCCGTGTTGCCTGCTGTGTTACCTGCTGTGTTGTCTGCTGTGTTTCCCCCTGTGTTGCCTGCTGTGTTGCCTGCTGTGTTGTCTGCTGTGTTGTCTGCTGTGTTGTCTGCTGTGTTGCCTGCTGTATTGTCTGCTGTGTTGCCTGCTGTGTTGCCTGCTGTGTTGCCTGCTGTGTTGTCTGCTGTGTTGTCTGCTGTGTTGTCTGCTGTGTTGTCTGCTGTGTTGCCCCCTGTGTTGTCTGCTGTGTTGTCTGCTGTGTTGTCTGCTGTGTTGCCCCCTGTGTTGTCTGCTGTGTTGCCTGCTGTGTTGCCTGCTATGTTGTCTGCTGTGTTGCTTTCATACTTTTTGACCAAACTTTGGTAAACATGCACCCATAAAGAAATGAGAAAAACATATCCATACATTTTGCTCACTGACACACAGACACAGACACAGACACAGAAACACAAACACACACCCACACACACACACACACACACACACACACACACACACACACACACACACACACACATACACAGACACAGACACAGAAACACACACACACACACGCAACACACACACACACACACACACACATACACATACACAGACACAGACACAGAAACACACACACACACACGCACGCACACACACACACACACACACACACACACACACACACACACACATACATACATACATACATACATACATATTTATATATATATATATCCTCCAGTCGATATAAATTGATCTCGATATTTCTTACCCCTTCCCCCTCCCATTTTTTTTAATGGAGAATGACAAAAATCACAGCTCACATCCATAAGCTAAGCAAAGCACTGACTTTACCGAGCCATGTGGATGAATAATACATGAAATAACATCCGCCATGTGACGGTGCTGGTTAATCACCTGAATGAAATTAACTGACTTACTTGATTGCTGTGTTTCCAAGACAACGGCTCCAACAACCACACTGGGGGAAATGTAAATGTGTGTGTGTAGGGGGGGGGGGGTACTTCTCCATTTGTATATACACCCGTATGATACCTCCATAATGCTAGGTTATACACTCGAATAATTCATCTCTGATGTTTAGGATGTACACCCGAATGATACCTGTCTGATGTTTAGGATATTCATCCTAATGATACATCTCTGACGTTTAGGATGTACATCTTAATGATGCCTCTCTGATGTTTAGGATGTACACCCGAATGATATATCTCTGATGTTTAGGATATACATCCTAATGATATCTCTCTGACGTTTAGGATGTACATCCTGATGATATTTCTGACGTTTAGGATGTACATCCTAATGATACCTCTCTGATGTTTAGGATGTACATCCTGATGATACCTCTCTGGCGTTTAGGATATACATCCTAATACCTCTCTGACGTTTAGGATATACATTCTAATGATACTTCTCTGACGTTTAAGATATACATCTTAATGAAACCTCTCTGACGTTTAGGATGTACATCCTAATGATATCTCTCTGACGTTTAGGACATACATCCTAATGATACCTCTCTGACGTTTAGGATATACATCCTAATGATACCTCTCTGACGTTTAGGATATACATCCTAATGATTCCTCTCTGATGTTTAGGATATACACTGGAATGTTATCTCTCTGATATTTACGATGTGCACTCGAATGATACCTCTCTGATGTTTACGATATACACGTTAATTTTTAGACTTGCAAGGATCATGATGAACTTAGTTTTTAACTGTTGTCTTTTTATTTTTAATCTGGGTGTCTTTTTTAACGTAGTATTTGCCCTAATATGGCTCTAGTAGTCGGTTGGGCTGTAAGCAATATGAACCTGAACCTGAATACACTCGAATACAACTTCTCTGATGTTTAGGATGTACATCAGATGACGACAAACACTGGACAAGCAGGACATCAGAACCAGAGGGCAAAACTTTCACCAAGCTACAGACATTAGACACCTGCATTTGTGAAGCATATTTACTGACAGTTGAGAATTGTGCGGAAAAACAGATCAAAATGGGAAAGGCAGCTACTAACGTTCTCTACTGATTTGCCTTTTCTGTCTGCATGTAACAATAGGTGTGACAGGGTGATGAAGTTTACGGTGTGCAGCTAAAGGGGAAGCCTGGCGTAGAGTTATCTTGTAGATATGTAGTATGTCTGCCGCTCCACCTGTCCAGCGCCACAAAGTTCATTCCATCTAAAACATCTAGCATCCTCCTCATCATCATGTGCCAGCCGCACGGCGTTGGCGATCTTGGGTCTCCATACCAATCTATCCTTTGTCGCTGTAAGTACATCTCCCACCCTCTCCGCAAGTCCGTCTAACATTTTCTTCCTGGGCTTACCTGGTGTTATTTTTCCTTCCAGCTTTCCTGTTGTGACTAGGTGCTCTAATTTCTTTTGCATCATAAAATGTCCAATAAATATTGCTTTTCTTTTTCAAATCTTCTTCATTAATGTTCTTTTTGTGTCTGTTCCTTTCAAGACTGTCTCGTTTGCTTTATTTTTCCGTCCATGGAACTCTTATTCTTCTTCGTAGAAACCACATTTCAGCTGCCTCAATCTTGTTCTGACTTTGCGTGTTGACTTCAAGCGTGCCCATGGAAACAAAAGACAGGCTTACCAATACAATCTTTGTACCCACACTGACCTACTAATACCAGACCTGGACATTAATCAAAACTTTGAGAACAAGATCACAACCTGTGAGAGGACATGTTTCAAAAAGCAGCAGAACAAGACCAGTATGACACGACCAGAAACAAATAGATCCGAGAGAGGGTTGGAACAACACCTGTCAACGGTCACATCACGCAACAGCGGATTAAGTGGTATGGCCACCGGACAGGATGCCAGTCAACCAGCCAGCCCTTGGAGCTTACAACACCAGATGCCAGTCAACCAGCCAGCCCTTGGAGCTTACAACACCAGATGCCAGTCAACCAGCCAGCCCTTGGAGCTTACAACACCAGATACTCAGGTTTCACAGGCAAGGAAGACCATGGCGGCACTGGATAGATAGAGTGGCCGATGTCTCACATCTTTGACACTACGCCAGGTTTCTTGAGTTTGCTGTTGTCTGTGTGACCTTGACCTTGACCTTGGTACCTTACCTTCCACACTTGACCGCTTTCGCGACTCCTGATCTGTCCACACCTTTGACCAACCTTTGGTAAACGTCCACCCGTAAAGATATGAGAAAATCATACTCGTACATTCTACTGACAGACAGACATACACACAGACATGGACTCAGACACACAGACTCACACACACACACACACACACACACACACACACAGAGACTCAGACGCACACACACACACACACACACACGTGGGCACGCACGCACGCACACACACGCGCGCGCGCACGCACAAACACACACACACAAACACACACACACACACGCATGCACGCACACAACACACACACACACAAACACACACACACACAGACGCACGCACGCACACAACATACACACACACACACACAAACACACACACACATACACACACACACACAAAGACACACACACGCACACAAAACACACACACACACACACACACACACACACACACACACAAACACACTCATACACAAACACACACAAACACACATACACACACACACACACACACACAACACACAAACACACACAAACACACACACACACAAACACACACACACACACACAACACACAAACACATTCACACACAAACACACACAAACACACACACAAACACACACACACACACACAACACACAAACACACACATACACACACACAACACACACACACACACACACATACACACACACACAAACTAACTACAGACTCTTTGCATTTTCTCTCAGCCACACCTTGTTGTATAAGTAGGCAGAAAAAGTCAGATGACTAATCGTTCTCTCACGTCGATACTCACTGAAGATGACCCAGCTAATGAGGACAACCGCCCAGTAATGACCAGCGGGGGTTTTGTCTGACAAAACACACCTGGTTGAGGTAAAGCACTCACCTTATCGTCTGACTGCACAGGTGTGAATTTCGCTCGAGCAAAACTATGTGCGTGGTGCCTCCAGCCCACCCAGCTACGAATGGGTGCCTGACCCTCTTTAACCCTTTGACTCCTGCACCCTATCCACCAACTGCAAAAACTTAACCCTTTGACTTCCTCACCCTATCCACCAGCTTCCTGCACGAAGCTAGTGGATAGGTTAAGGGAGTCAAAGGGTTAAGTTTTTGTTCTGATAGCATGGTCGACAGTGCGGGACAGTGGTAAACTGAGTGCGGGAGTCAAAGGGTTAAGTAAACAGCGAGGGAGAGGAGATAGGTGTCAACTTTGTCTTGCTGACACACAGGGAAGTTAGGTGTCAACTTTGTCATGCTGACACACAGGGAAGTTAGGTGTCAACTTTGTCATACTGACACAGAGGGAAGTTAGGTGTCAACTTTGTCATGCTGACACAGAGGGAAGTTAGGTGTCAACTTTGTCATGCTGACACACAGGGAAGTTAGGTGTCAACTTTGTCATGCTGACACACAGGGAAGTTAGGTGCCAACTTTGTCATGCTGACACACAGGGAAGTTAGGTGTCAACTTTGTCATACTGACACAGAGGAAAGTTAGGTGCCAACTGACACACAGGGAAGTTAGGTGTCAACTTTGTCATGCTGACACAGAGGGAAGTTAGGTGTCAACTTTGTCATGCTGACACAGAGGGAAGATAGGTGCCAACTTTGTCATGCTGACACACAGGGAAGTTAGGTGCCAACTTTGTCATGCTGACACAGAGGGAAGTTAGGTGTCAACTTTGTC
>JAPXFY010003949.1:0-2500 GCA_030674185.1 Monoplex corrugatus | reverse complement strand
TTCTTCCCAGAAATGGCGAGTTGTTTCATGAGATCATAAGCGGAGGTGCCCACAAACCCTCTTGCCCCGACCTCTATGGCGAAGATTTTGACCCGCAGACCCGCTTTCTTCAGGGTGCTGGCAAGACCGGCGTATTTTTCGGTCTTGTAGATATGTGCTTCTTCCATTCTGCTTTCGTATGGCACAGTGAGTTCTATCAGAATCACTTGTTTCGAGGAGTCAGAGTGGAGAGCGATGTCTGGTCTCATGCCTGTCTTGCTGATGACATCTGGGTAATTTCTTCACTCTGGGAGGTCTGCTGTACACTCCCAGTCGACTGCTCCATCCAGAAGACCCTTTGGCAATGTGCTGGTTGTCATAGCACTTTCGGGCCAGACCTGTTTCCCTCCTGCTTTGTAGAACGTTGTCATAGCAATTGGTGCGTTTGGGGTCATGGTTTTTTCGCTAACCACGTCTGTGATCACTTTCAGAACTTGGTTGTGCCTCCATGTATACCTTCCTTGGGCTAGCGCTACTTCGCAAGAGCTTAGGACATGTTCCACTGTTTGTTTCTTCTGACAGAGCGGACATGCTGGGTCGTCTGATTTCCCCCATTTCACTAAGTTTGCATTCGAGGGGAGCAGGTCATATACAGATCTGAGGAGGAAGCTTATCCTTAGAGGAGCCATGTGCCACATATCGTTCCAGCTGAGACTTCTTTGGAGTGCACTGTCCCATGTTGTCCATTGCCCCTGTTGACCTTGCTGGACTGCCTTCTGCACTCTTTTGACATCTTCTTCTTCCTTCAACTCCTGTATGATCATGTCTCTTTTTTCCTTCCCTTTGGCTTTGGACCACCACTGTGTCCTGGAGACATCTACACTGCTATGTGGACAACAACACGTTTTCCTTATCATTATGGCCTGTGTCCTGGTGGCATCTATACTGCTGTATGGACAACAACACGTTTTCCTTATCACTATGGCCTGTGTCCTGGTGGCATCTATACTGCTGTATGGACAACAACACGTTTTCCTTATCACTATGGCCTGTGTCCTGGTGGCATCTATACTGCTGTATGGACAACAACACGTTTTCCTTATCACTATGGCCTGTGTCCTGGTGGCATCTATACTGCTGTATGGACAACAACACGTTTTCCTTATCACTATGGCCTGTGTCCTGGTGGCATCTATACTGCTGTATGGACAACAACACGTTTTCCTTATCACTATGGCCTGTGTCCTGGTGGCATCTATACTGCTGTATGGACAACAACAGGTTCTCCATATCACTATGGCCTGTGTCCTGGAGACATCTATACTGCTGTATGGACAACAACACGTTTTCCTTATCATTATGGCCAGGCTTGTGTCCTAGAGACATCTACACTGCTGTATGGACAACAACAGGTTCTCCATATCACTATGGCCAGGCCTGTGTCCTGGTGACATCTATACTGCTGTATGGACAACAACACGTTTTCCTTATCATTATGGCCAGGCCTGTGTCCTGGAGACATCTATACTGCTGTATGGACAACAACACGTTTTCCTTATCATTATGGTCTGTGTCCTGTAGACATCTATACTGCTGTGTGGACAACAACACGTTTTCCTTATCACTATGGCCAGGCTTGTGTCCTGGAGACATCTACACTGCTGTATGGACAACAATAGGTTCTCCATATCACTATGGCCAGGCTTGTGTCCTGGAGACATCTACACTGCTGTATGGACAACAATAGGTTCTCCATATCACTATGGCCAGGCTTGTGTCCTGGAGACATCTACACTGCTGTATGGACAACAATAGGTTCTCCATATCACTATGGCCAGGCTTGTGTCCTGGAGACATCTACACTGCTGTATGGACAACAATAGGTTCTCCATATCACTATGGCCAGGCTTGTGTCCTGGAGACATCTACACTGCTGTATGGACAACAATAGGTTCTCCATATCACTATGGCCAGGCTTGTGTCCTGGAGACATCTACACTGCTGTATGGACAACAATAGGTTCTCCATATCACTATGGCCAGGCTTGTGTCCTGGAGACATCTACACTGCTGTATGGACAACAATAGGTTCTCCATATCACTATGGCCAGGTTTGTGTCCTGGTGACACTCAGCCAGCGGCACAATGTCATAGTTTTCGATTTTCTCCATTCAGCGTTTCCACGTTCCGAATGAGTTCTACACGCAATAATGGCACAATTACAGTGTGGTGGGGAAAGGTCCAAAACGATCCTACATTTTTATTCCTTTTCTCCCACTGGACGAAGCAGCAGGGAAGTTTTAATCTTTTTCTCCTAGTTTTTGTATTTGGTGTTTATTCTTTTGTGATCTTTTGTTTACGCTTGACAAAGGTCAGTTGGCCGAAAATTTGTGCGCCTGTCTTTGTCTGGTTGTATTAAATACGCGTTCTGATTCTATTTTCGTGGTTTTTTTGGATCCTACCATAAGCCATAAGCCTTCATGTAAACCCGACACGCTGGTAAAATCTTCAGGTTCCACCTA
>JAPXFY010003947.1:0-19723 GCA_030674185.1 Monoplex corrugatus | reverse complement strand
ATATTAAATAAAATAGGTGCTATCACTGAACCTTGAGGAATTCCCATGTCAAGAGATCGTGAAGAAGAGTAACTTGTTCCCACTCTTGCTTGAATTGTTCTATTGGCTAGATAGGACTTAATATAATTATACATATTGCCAGATAGACCAATAGATTTCAGCTTGTACAATAAACGTTTATGCCAAACTTGATCATAAGCTTTTTTCACATAAAAAAATGTTGCTAAAAGACTTTTTCTACGGGCAAATTGTTGTTTTATCTGAGTTGTAAGTTTAACCAGGTGCTCAACTGTGGATCTCCTTTTTCTGAAACCTGCCTGGTTTACCGGAATAACGTTATTTCTATCACAGTAATGTATAAGTCTGTTTAGGATCAATCTTTCCATTAGTTTGCTCGTATGGGACGTCAAAGCAATAGGTCTGTAACTGTTTTTATTGTTTTTAGGCTTTCCTGCTTTTAATATGGGTATAACAACAGACTTTTGCCATACCTGTGGTACAGTTCCACTCACCCAGCACTTCTGAAAAATTTTATGTAAGAAAATAATATAATTTTCTGGAAGATGCTTAATCATTTCATTTGAAACTGCATCGACACCTACCGAACTCCTTTTGTTGTGTAGAGACAAGATAGTGTTATTTAGCTCTTCTAAGGTGATCGGAGAATTAAACCAGCGATTATTCTGAGGTATTGGATCTATGAAGATAGGGTTGTTAGCTGCTATTTCTCTGTAGTGTTTGCTGTTAGGAGACAACCCGTCTACTTTACTATTTTCAGCAAAGAGTTCTACAAAAGTTTCAGCTTTGTCCATGTCAGAAGGAAATTTGTGACATGTATCAATCATTATTGGACACGTGTCTGCGGGTATGTGTGTGTCCGTGCATATGTTTGTGTGTGTGTGCCTGTGTGTGTGCGCGCGTGTGCGCGTGTGTGTGTGCGTGTGGGGGTGTGTACAAGCATGGAAGAGTCTCTGTGTGTGCATGTGCGCACGAGTGAAAGAAAAGCAAAAAAGATTCTCTGTGTGTGTGTGTGTGTGTCCATGTGTGTGTGTGTGTCCATGTGTGTGTGTGTGTGTGTGAGTGCGTGTATGTGTGTGTGTGTGTGTACGTGTGTGTGCGGGTATGTGTGTGTGCATGTGCGCACGAGTGAAAGAAAAGTAAAAAAGATTATCTGTGTGTGTGTGTGTACGTGTGTGTGCGGATATGTGTGTGTGTGTACGTGTGTGTGTGGATGTGAGTGAGTGAGTGTGTGTGTATGTGTGAGTGTGTGTGTGTGTGTGTGTGTGTGTGTGTGTGTGTGTGTGTGTGTGTGTGTGTGTGTGTGTGGTGTGTGTGTGTGTGTGTGTGTGTGTGTGTGTGTGTGTGTGTGTGTTTTCCTTCTTTTTAACTGTTTCGGTTCCTTGTTGTGATAGTTTCGATTCACGGACATACACGCATTGTTTTGACAGTATTTTTCGCGAGGTTAATAAAAGTACGTCGTTCTCATCGCCATCGTCTTCCTTCCTCTCTTACAAGACTACACATCGTCATGGTCGTCGTCGTCGTCATCGTCATCATTGTCATCGTCGTCGTCGACGACGTCGTCGTCGTCATCGTCATCATTGTCATCGTCGTCGTCGTGGTCGTCGTCGTCATTGTCGTCATCGTCATCGTCATCATCTTTGACGTTATCGTCGTTGTGACTCTCATCACCATCATCGTGTTCGGTAGCAGCAGCTGCAGCAGAAGCAGTGCCATCACCACCAGCACCCGTATCGTCGTTGTCGTCGTCGTCATCATCATCATCGTCGTCGTCATTATTTCACCACCACCACTCTCATCATTGTCACTATCAACATCGTCACCACCACCACCACTACCACCCCACCACAACTGCCATTACCACCACCACCACCACCATCACCATCACCATCATCATCATCATTATCATCATCATCGGCACCACCACCACCACCATCATCGTCACCACCACCATCGCCACCACCACCATCGTCATCATCTGCACCACTACCACCACCATCATCGTCATCATCAACATTACTGCCATAAGAATGTTCGTTTCTTTACCTATGCACTGTACTTTTTGGATCGTTCGAAGCGAAACTCTCGGGTCAGATCCATGTTAACAAATGTGTACTGATGAATCTGGGCCACTCATTCTTAAACCCATATAATAATAATAATAATAAATGGTTATTTATGAGCGCTTTCCACTTGCACAAAGCGCTTTACAACAACAATAAAAGTAAAACAAACACACGAACTCACAGACACACACCAACACACACACAAACACGCACAGACACACACACAAACCACACACACACGCACGCACGCACGCACACAAACACACACGCGCACGCATTTACACCCAAAAACACGCACATCAAAAATACAGAGCGGCAGGAAGAGGGTCTACAAGAAATGTTGCTGGAAGAGAAAAGTCTTCAGACTAGTTTTAAAGGAGGGAAATGAAGGGCTGTGACGGAGATTGTGAGGCAAAGAGTTCCACATCTGCACAGCAGATGATGAAAAAGCTCGACCACCATGCCTCTCTCGTTTATATTTTGGAACGCGGAATGTTCTATCATCGGTAGCAGAGCGAAGAGATCTGGGTGGTACATAGATCGTAAAGATGTCAGAAAGGTATTTAGGCGCAGTGCCAATTATGACTTGGTAGCAGAGACAAGAAGCTTTGTATTTGATTCTTTGTTCAATAGGTAACCAGTGTAACTCTTGTAGAAGGGGTGTACAATGTGCCGATCTTTTTGCTTTGCACACTATTTTGGCTGCTGAGTTCTGTACTTGTTGTAGTGGTCTGATCAGGGTATGTGGAGAACCGACAAGAAGAGAATTGCAATAGTCTAGTCTAGATAGTACACAAGAACTGACAAGTGTTTTTGTTGCATCAACTGTGAGGTAGCGACGTATAGAGCTGATGCGTCTGAGTTCATGGTAGGCTACTTGACAGGTTTTACTGATATGATGTTTCATGGACATCTCTTTATCAAGGAAAAAGCCAAGGTCACGTACATTGTCTGAAAATGAGACGGGCGTATTTCCTAGGTCAAAAGTAGGAGGTAGGGAAGTGGCATCAACTGATGGAGGAAGGAGTCTAAGAGCTTCAGTCTTGTCATCATTTAGTTTCAGTTTGTTTTCGGTCATCCAATTTTTAACTTCTGTGACACTATCTTGGAGAGATTGAATAAGATTATCGTAGTTTGAAAGCGTGTCAGAATGTTCCAGTTGAGTATCATCAGCATACATTTCATGACGAATGGAATGAGTATCAATGAGATGAGTGAGTGGAGTGGTGTAGAGTATGAAAAGAACAGGGCCCAGAACAGAGCCCTGAGGAACGCCGAAAGTGAGAGTAGATTCAGAGGATCTATTTCCGTCTACTAGAACAATTTGCTTTCTGTCAGAGGGATATGATCGAAACCAGTTGAGCACGATATTTGTAATTCCAAATGTTGTATTCAGGCGTGAGAGAAGGATGTCATGATCTATTGTGTCAAAGGCAGCAGAAAGGTCCAAAAGTAGAAGAACAGATATTTTGTCTTGGTCAATAGCATTCAAAAGATCATTTACAATGCGTAAAAGAACAGTTTCTGTAGAATGGCCAGGCCTGTAAGCAGACTGGTGATCGCTGAGAAGTGAATGAGAGGTCAAATGGGAGAAAAGCTGGCGAAGCACAAGTCGTTCAAGAAGTTTAGAGAGGTATGGAAGGTTGGAGATGGGTCTGTAATTTTTCAACTCGTTGGGGTCCAGATTTGATTTTTTCAGAAGGGGTTTTAACACGGCTGTTTTAAATTCAGTTGGAAAGACGCCGGAAATGAGTGATTCGTTCATGATATGAGTAATGCTAGGCAGAAGAAGGTCTATTATGCTGAATTAGAAATTTGGTGGGCATTGGATCTAGTTCACAAGTCTTTGGAGTTGTCTGCATGATCGTTTTTCTCACTAGATCTTCACTAACGGGAACAAAAGCAGACAAAGGGGTGCTAGAGAAGGGCGGGCTGATGTTATGAGACTGTAATGTTGACGGGAAGTTGTTTCGAATGGTTGCAATCTTGTTGCTGAAAAATTCGGCCAACATATTCGGAAGGAGCTTTATATCTGAGACAGAAGGTAGTGAAACGGACTTATTTTTACCAAGAAGGTGTGACATATTTTGGAAGAGCTGCTTGCATGTGCGAGAACCTGACACTAGCGACGAATAGAAGGTCGTTTTTGCAGTGTGCACTATGTCCGTGACATTGCGCTTCGCAGCATCGTAGATTTGTTTGTGAACAGTGAGCTTTGTTTTTTTCCACTCACGCTCTGCACGTCTGCGTGCGGTTTTAGCTTCGCGAAGTGGACCAGAGACAGCGTTGTACCAGTGGCTTGGTTTTCCATCGCGAACTTTCATCTGTCGCATAGGCGCATGCTTGTCAAAAATAGATGAAAGATTTGAGTTTAATTCTGAGATTGACAGATTTGGTGTTAAGAACTGCGCGATGTCGTGTGCAAGTTTATCGTGATCAATTTTTCCGATGGAACGAGTGGAAACATATTTCGGAGGACGTTTAAGTTTAGGTGTAGATAGATGGCACAAAATGGCGAAATGATCAGAAGCAAGATCATGACACACATTGGTGGAATGAATGATATCGTCATCATTTCTATGTATAACTAGGTCAAGAATATGTCCACACTTCTGAGTTGGTTCGGTGACTGTCTGTATCAGATTAAACATTTCAAATTGTTCTATCAACTTCAAAGCATTTGTGTTAGTAGTGTCATCAACATGAAAATTAAAGTCGCCAGAAATCACAAGTTTGTTTGGGCATTGTAAACAAAAATCAAGGAAACCGGTAAGTTCAGTAAAGAACAGAGGCGTCGTGAGTTCATTTTTCTGGTTTGGTGGAATCCTGTACACAAGGAAGAAGCTTACACGTTGTTCGTTTACTGTTAGTGTTAGCTGGGCCAGTTCAAAAGACATGATTAAAAGGAATATTAGACACACTGAAACAATTCTCAGCAAGATGGTCTTTGATGATGACAGCAAGGCCGCCACCACGCTTGATCTTGGTTGTGTGTTGTCTCGGGAAGGAGAGCAGTTTGTAGCCTGGTGGAGTCAGGTCGTTGAGCTTTGCTTCGTCGCCAGTCTTACGAAGCCAGGTTTCCGTAAGGAAGAGGACATCAATGTCGTGCTCGTGAATAAAGTCACGAATGGCCGAACATTTGACAGAAGGGCCTACAGACTGTTTGTTGAAAACACCCATGCACAGCTGATTGGGAATTGTTTTTGCTTCTTGAAGAGGAACGGTGATTAGGTTGGAGAAGTTGGCGCCCTGGGGTCGTGGAGGCAGTGAGGTGATGTCAGACAGGATGGAGGGCGGTACAGGTCCATGAGCAGCCGGATCCCTATCAGGTATGCCGCAGACAGCCTGAATCCTGCGACGCTTCCTCGTGCCCCCACGACACGAGCGTTTGCGGGGAAGATTTACCCCTATCGACAGTTCTTTCAGTCGGGCAATAACAGAGACATCGAGTCGGGCGCCTGTGGTTTTAGCCGCTAGCAACTGCGCTCGTGTGTAACGTGTCGGCTGGCTGGGGTCAAAGGTCAAGATCTCACACGCCGCTGGAGGGTAGGGGAAGTGAGGGGGGTGGGTGGATGGAAGTAGGGGGTATGAGAAAGTTACGTTAGGCTTACCACGGACAGCGAAGGCAGCAGCATGCGCCGAACTGGGTTGAAGTAAGTGCACGTGCACGTGGAATAGCGAGGAACATGGCGGGCGTTTAAAATAGCTGACTAAGGCCAGACGTAGAAACAAGAAAATAAACAGAACCTTGAAGTAAGGTGGCATGTCGACATCTCTTGCTGACCACATCTTCATCAACATTTCCCACAACACCACAACAAATCATTCAGTCGAACACCTACTGTAGACAGAGAATAACGCCACAAACACGAGAGAAAGGTGGCCGTGCCTGCTAGGCGGCTGAACCGTATCATCTGCTATATCTACCATATAGTAGTATCAAACATTTTTTTAAAGAAATCAGCAACAGCAACAACAGTAAGAACAACAACAGCGACGATGACAACGACGACAACAATAACAACAGCAGCAGCAGCAACAACAACAGCAACAACAACAACAACAACAACAACAACAACAGGTCTTTAGCGAAAAGCAAAGCAACAATATGACTTAAGGGAAAAGAGGTACATCATATGTCGCAATAGTACTGATGCCAATTGTGTTATCTGAAATAGATCGCAATAATACTAGTGCCAATTGTGTTATCTGAAATAGGTCGCAATAATACTAGTGCCAATTGTGTTATCTGAAACAGATCGCAATAATACTAGTGCCAATTGTGTTATCTGAAATAGGTCGCAATAATACTAGTGCCAATTGTGTTATCTGAAATAGGTCGCAATAATAGTGCCAATTGTGTTATCTGAAATAGGTCGCAATAATACTAGTGCCAATTGTGTTATCTGAAATAGGTTGCAATAATACTAGTGCCAATTGTGTTATCTGAAATAGGTCACAATAATACTAGTGCCAATTGTGTTATCTGAACTAGATCGCAATAATACTAGTGCCAATTGTGTTATCTGAAATAGGTCGCAATAATACTGATGCCAATTGTGTTATCTGAAATAGATCGCAATAATACTAGTGCCAATTGTGTTATCTGAAATAGATCGCAATAATACTGATGCCAATTGTGTTATCTGAAATAGGTCGCAATAATACTAGTGCCAATTGTGTTATCTGAAATAGATCGCAATAATACTAGTGCCAATTGTGTTATCTGAAATAGGTCGCAATAATGCTTGTGCCAATTGTGTTATCTGAAATAGGTCGCAATAATGCTAGTGCCAATTGTGTTATCTGAAATAGGTTGCAATAATACTAGTGCCAATTGTGTTATCTGAAATAGGTTGTAATAATACTAGTGCCAATTGTGTTATCTGAAATATGTTGTAATAATACTAGTGCCAATTGTGTTATCTGAAATAGGTTGCAATAATGCTAGTGCCAATTGTGTTATCTGAAATAGGTCGCAATAATGCTTGTGCCAATTGTGTTATCTGAAATATGTTGTAATAATACTAGCGCCAATTGTGTTATCTGAAATAGGTTGCAATAATACTAGTGCCAATTGTGTTATCTGAAATAGGTTGCAATAATACTAGTGCCAATTGTGTTATCTGAAATAGGTCGCAATAATACTAGTGCCAATTGTGTTATCTGAAATATGTTGTAATAATACTAGTGCCAATTGTGTTATCTGAAATATGTTGTAATAATACTAGTGCCAATTGTGTTATCTGAAATATGTTGTAATAACACTGGTGACAATCGTGTTGTCTGAAATTGGTAGCAATGATACTAGTGCCAGTCTTGTTATCTGAAATTAGTCGCAGTAAGAATACCAGTGCTAATACTGTTATCTAAAATTGGTCGCAATAGTGTTAGTGATAATCTGGTTATCTGAGATTGGTCGTAATGATACTATTGTCAATCTTGTTGTCTGAAATAGGTCCAATGATGCTATTTGTCAATCTTGTTATCTGAAATAGGTCACACTGATACTATTGTCAATCTTGTTGTCTGAAATAGGTCGTAATAATACTATTGTTAATGTTGCTATCTGAAATAGGTCACAACGGTACTCTTGTCAAATTTGTTGTCTGAAATAGGTTACAATAATACTATTGTCAATCTTGTTATCTAAAATAGGTCGTAATGATACTATTGTCAATCTTGTTATATGAAATAGGTCGTAATGATACTATTATCAATCTTGTTATCTGAAATAGGTCGTAATGATACTATTATCAATCTTGTTATCTGAAATAGGTCGTAATGATACTATTTGAGTCCCGTTTTTATTATCCATTGTTTGGTGTCTGTGATCTGTTTGTGACCGTGCGTTCGCGCTTGACAAAGGCTAGTTGGCCGAAAATTTGCGCTTGTTTTGTTTTGTCTCGTTGGATACGCGTTTACATTGGTTTTCTTGTTCTTCTGGTTCGTGTTTGCTTGGGCGCGGGCAGTCAAACTTGTTTTGGATCTTATGATACTATTGTCAATCTTGTTATCTGAAATAGGTCACAATGATATTATTGTCAATCTTGTTATCTGAAATAGGTCTTAATGATACTATTGTCAATCTTGTTGTCTGAAATAGGTCACAATGATACTATTGTCAATCTTGTTATCTGAAATAGGTCATAATGATACTATTGTCAATCTTGTCATCTGAAATAGGTCACAATGATACTATTATTAAACTTGTTATCTGAAATAGTTCGCAGTAATGATACTACTGCCAATCGTGTTATCTGAAGTAAGCTGCAAAAATACTATTGTCAATCATGTTATCTGAATTAGGTAGCAATAATACTACTGCCAATTGTGTTATCTGAACTAGGTTGCAATAATACTAGTGCCAATCGTGTTATCTGAACTAGGTTGCAATAATACTAGTGCCAATCGTGTTATCTGAACTAGGTTCAATAATACTAGTACCAATCATGTTATCTGAACTAGATCGCAATAATACTAGTGCCAATCGTGTTATCTGAACTAGATCGCAATAATACTAGTGCCAATCATGTTATCTGAACTAGATCGCAATAATACTAGTGCCAATCGTGTTATCTGAACTAGATCGCAATAATACTAGTGCCAATCGTGTTATCTGAATTAGGTCGCAATGATACTAGTCTTAATCGTGTTATCTGAACTAGGTTGCAATAGTACTAGTCCCAATAGTGTTATCTGGATTAGGTCGCAATAATACTAGTGCCAATCGTGTTATCTGAACTAGGTCGCAATGATACTAGTCCCAATCGTGTTATTTGAACTAGATCGCAATGATACTAGTACCATTCGTGTTATCTGAACTAGGTCGCAATAATACTAGTACCAATCGTGTTATCTGAACTAAGGTGCAATACTACTAGTGCCAATTGTTTTATCTGAACTAGGTTGCAATACTACTAGTGCCAATCGTACTATCTGAACTAGGTCGCCATAATACTGGTGCACATCGTGTTATCTGAACTAGGACACAATAATACTAGTGCCAGTCTTGTTATCTGAAATATGTCGCAATAATACTAGTGCCAATCGTGTTATCTGAATTAGGTCACAACAATACTAGTGCCAATTGTGTTATCTGAACTAGGTCGCAATAATACTAGTGCCAATCGTGTTATCTGAACTAGATCGCAATAATACTAGTGCCAATCGTGTTATCTGAACTAGGTCACAACAATACTAGTGCCAATCGTGTTATCTGAACTAGATCGCAATACTACTAGTGCCAATCGTGTTATCTAAACTAGGTCGCAATAATACTAGTGCCAATCGTGTTATCTGAACTAGGTCACAATAATACTAGTGCCAATCGTGTTATCTGAACTAGGTCGCAATAATACTAGTGCCAATCGTGTTATCTGAACTAGGTCGCAATAATACTAGTGCCAATCGTGTTATCTGAACTAGGTCGCAATAATACTAGTGCCAATCGTGTTATCTGAACTAGGTTGCAATATTACTAGTGCCAATCGTGTTATCTGAACTAGGTTGCAATAATACTAGTCCAAATCGTGTTATCTGAACTAGGTCGCAATAATACTAGTCCAAATCGTGTTATCTGAACTAGGTTGCAATAACACTAGTCCAAATCGTGTTATCTGAACTAGGTCGCAATAATACTAGTCCAAATCGTGTTATCTGAACTAGGTTGCAATAATACTAGTCAAATCATGTTATCTGAACTAGGTCACAACAATACTAGTGCCAATCGTGTTATCTGAACTAGGTCGCAATAATACTAGTGCCAATCGTGTTATCTGAACTAGGTCACAATAATACTAGTGCCAATCGTGTTATCTGAACTAGGTTGAAATATTACTAGTGCCAATCGTGTTATCTGAACTAGGTTGCAATAATACTAGTCCAAATCGTGTTATCTGAACTAGGTCGCAATAATACTAGTGCCAGTCTTGTTGTCTGAAATATGTCACAATAATACTAGTGCCAATTGTGTTATCTGAACTAGGTCACAACAATACTAGTGCCAACTGTGTTGTCTAAACTAGGTCGCAATGATACTTGTGCCAATTCCGTTATCTGGAATTGTGTCGCAGAAATACTACTGGTAATCTTGTTATCTGGGATTAGTCGCAATAAGAATACCAGTGCCAATGGTGTTATCTGAAATTGGTTGCGATAATAATACTAGTGCAAATCCTGTTATCTGAAATTGGTCGCAATAATGTTAGTGATAATCTGGTTATCTGAAACTGGTCATAATAATACTAGTGTCAGTATCGTTATCTGAAAAAACATCACAATGATACTACTGGCAATCTTGTTATCTGGGATTAGTCACGAACAAGTGTTTGTCCGTTTACTTTGTGTGTGTGTGTGTGTGTTCGTTCCTTGATTTAACGTCTTTTCACTAAAAGTGATATTAGACGGGTAAAAATGGCATGGAGGATGATTTGGGGGGGGGGGGGGGGGGAGGGGGGGAGGGAGGAGGGGACAGAAGGGAACAGAGTAAGAGACGGAAAAAAATTAAAAGTAATCGGCAAGGTCTTTAGAAAAAGGATATGGATGAACAGAGAAATGAAACTAGAACAACGCTAACATCAAATGTAAAAGAAAAATCGTCATAAAAAGCAAAACAAAACAAAATAAGATAATGAAAAAAGTGCTCACCATCTCGGGCTACAAAAAGTGGGCCTGGAACAGCCCGGGAGGCAGGAAATCCAACACCGCATCCCAACAGCCAGTGAAACAACACCAGCGCAAGGGACACATCACCATCCCATACGTAGGAGGTGTGAGTGACGCTCTGTCCAGAAAGATCAGAAAACTGGGGGTGGCTGTACATTCCAAACCTTCCAACACCATACGCAGCCAGCTGGTCACCCCCAAGGACAAAACCAGCAAACTCGACAAAGCTGGCATTATATACAGAATAGACTGCCAGGACTGTAACCAACATTATGTCGGTGAAACTGAACGCCCCCTTCAGAAGAGACTAACAGAACACAAGAGGGACTCTTCTCCAGTAGGAGCTCACCTACACGCCGAAAAACATCAATTCAGTGCGGACAATGTCAACATCCTGGACAGAGAAAATAAGTGGTTCCAGCGAGGAGTCAAGGAGGCCATCTACATCGCAGCCACCAACCCCCCGCTCAACAGGGACCGGGGCCGTTACACCCTGCCCCCGGTGTACCATTCTCTGATTCGATCTCGTGAACTGGGTTCATCCCATGTTCGCGAGATCTGAGTAGAGATTCACGCAGACAGCATTAGAGCGCTGACGAAGATGGCGAGAACGCCATCGAAAGCTACGGAACTGTGAGTAGCGATTTTTACACTGTTGGGAGACCTTGTTCTTCAAAATTGGTAGCATTATAAGATAATGATAATTAAAATAATAACTTTAAAGTAACGCATTAACAGGACTGTGAACCAATGATTCTGAAATTTTAACTAACAGAACTTGATCTGATATTACTTCTTTAAAATGCTTTTCAAGATAGTTTCCTTGTGTAAACATCTTTGGTAAAAAAAAAACGAAGCTTTCTGCAGTAAAACAAACAGTGATACAATGTGAATTGTTCACCGCAAATACATAAAACGTTTTTACAATATTTTGTTTTCAAAGCGTTCAGTTGAATACGAAAATATGTAGTAACAATTAATCTCAAATGATATAACGAAGAATACTGCATTTTTTTTACAGATATTTTGAACTGAAAGTTTGATTCTTTTTTGAGACACAAATTTTTCATTTAAATGTTCATGAAATCGAATCCATGATGCTAATTCTAGCGAGTTGTAAGCTTCTTTTACCGAGGTGTTAACATGTAATTCTATGGAATTTTCAGAACGGAGTGTACCGGATTTAGCTGCTCTGTCAACTACGTTGTTGCCGTGAAGACCAACGTGAGAAGGCACCCAGCATAAACTGATTTCCGAGCCATTTATCGTTAAGCAGTGTATTAGATGATTTGCCTCAATTATTAAATCAGGTCTTGTGTCTGTATCAAAAGACTGTAAGGCATATAATACAGATTTTGAATCAACAAACAGAACTACTTTGAAAGACACAGGCCGAAGGCTTATTAAATAATGCAACGCTTGAACAACAGCGACCAATTCTGCTGTATATATAGATACATTTGCCCCAATGAAAAAAGACTTTTTAATGTTAAATTTTGGAACATAAAACGCTGCTCCAGCGCTCTGATTTGATAAGACTGACCCATCAGTAAAAATGTGGAGGTGGGTACAGTACTTTTCATCGATGTGTTCACAAGCTGTGGATAGCGTAATGTTGACATTATCATCTTTTTTAACGTCTGCATAATCGAGATCAAACGTGGCCTTTAGCATTTCCCATGTAGGGATAGGCGTTAACGTTAACGTGTGTGTGTGTGTGTGTGTGTGTGTGTGTGTGTGTGTGTGTGTGTGTGTGTGTGTGTGTGTGTGTGTGTGTGTGTGTGTGTGTGTTTGTGTGTGTGTGTGTATGTGTGTGTGTGTGTATGTGTGTGTGTGTGTGTGTGTGTGCGCGCGCTGTCAAGCGTGCGTGTTTGTGCATGTATACAGGTATGCAAGTGTATGCGCATGTCTGTATCCATGTGCAAGTTTGTCTTTGCATGTGTGCGCGCCTACGAGGCGAAGAAGGGAAAGGTTGCACGTACGTGTTTGTTTGCTTTCATCAGAAGAATGCACACTATTAGTGCAAGCTGATCATTTTTTTAAATCTGGTCTGTCTTCTAAAAAATCTGACATACAAAAATTATAACGTTATACATATATATATATATATATACATGCATATATATATATATATATATATATATATGCATATATATATATACATACATATATATATATATAGATGTATACAGGCAACATTTATAGGCCATGTTATGAGGAAACCGGAATTAGAGCACCTGGTCACAACGGGAAAGCTGGAGGGAAAGAGAGCGCCAGGTAGACCCAGGGAAAAATATTGGACGGACTTGCAGGGTGGCTGAGGACAGAGAGGGTGGAAGATGTGCTTGCGGCAACAAGGGATAGATACATATGGAGGGCCATGATCGCCAACGCCATGCGGCTGGGCACTCGGCCGGGCACTTGATGATGATGATGATGATGATGATGACTGCGCCTTTTTATTTACTTACGGACGCTGCTTTCTCTTCGCTACTATTCGACCGTAAGAACAATGAGAGAATATTTTGGGAGCATGGTATTTGGGATGATGTTATATTTGCGTGTGTTTCTGGCTTTTTGTAATTTTGTAATGATAAAACAAGCTTAGGGTGATATAATTGTGATACTTTGGTTATTCAATATGCTCATGACAATGGGCACAAATCACTACATCTTGAAATCGGTCAAACGTAATCTTATTACTGAATCCACGCGTAAGACTTTTCCACATCAGTGTAGATCTACAGAAAAAGGGGACATCTTTACCAGTATATACAAAAAATGTGATGCACTGTTAAAAACAAACGCAAGAAACGAAACGAAGCAAAAGCTTACAATATAATGTCTTTGTTTAGTCTAAACATGGTTGAGCCATATTGATATTCTTCTTTTTATAATCAAGTGGACGATAACAAAATAGACGTGATCTGAAATTAATTTGAAGCCAGCGGAATTTTAATACATTATTGGACTTTTTACCTGACAGCATAAAATCAAATATAATTACATTTGGCTCTGAAATGTCGGAGATATAATAAGACATGTATATTTCAACAATCTTGCAGCTGTAACCGTTTCCTCGTGGGGATGCCGGGGGCTCTTTCTGTATACACAGTATCCCCTCCTCCTGGAAATTCTGTGCTAGAAATTTCTTCTTTTCTGTCACTGTCTTTGTTTCTGCCTTGTTCCTTTGCTTTCTGTCATTTCTTCCTATCATTTTCTGCCTTGCTGGTCCATTTACCTGTATGTGTTCGACAAAGTCTTATGTACTTTTTCTTAGGATTGATAAATGGGTACATGTATTAAGCGCATTTTGGCTCTAGGGAGGTGAGATGTGCGGAAGCAATTTTAGGTAATTTATGCCCGTTTTTGTATATGTTTTGGTGTCCTTAAATATGCTTAAATTTGTATTCGGGTATGTTTTTTAAATCCCCTGTGCGATAAATTGGACGAAGTGGTCAACGCCGAGGGCACGTCCTTAGATCATGTGCGCGAATGCATTGATATGTGTTCTTGATTTTCTTTACTTTTCTTTTTTTCCTGTTGAAGTATACCTTACCTGTGTGTATTCATAAATTTATCTTATACGTTGTTGACAATGACTGTACTTCATGCATATATATATATATATATATCTGCTGAAGATGCAGAAGGCCTGAATGTGTTTTGAACTTTAAATCTTTTGATATAAATTATTCTCCTCCAGTTGTAAAGTTTGTCTTTGTATCCTGTTAAAAATACTTAATATCAAAAACATAAACGAACGAACACACACGCACGCAAGCACACAGGTACACACACACGCACGCACAAACGCACGCACGCACGCACACACACACACACGCACGCACGCACGCACACACACACACTCTCTCTCTCTCTCACATATAACATACACACATCTTTTCACACTCATCTCTGTCTACATACGTAATCAGAAAAGAGAGTGTTTCTGTCTGCTTTTTCTTCATTATTCCCTCCCTCCTCCATGTCTTTCTTCTTGTTTACTTTCTTTTATCCCACATCTCGTTCCTTTTTTCTCCCATATGTTTTCTCTTTTTTCTCCTTATCTCTTGCGTCAGTAGTTTACATTTATCTAGATTTTCATTTGCGTCTCTTTTATCGTGAAAGGACAAACTCTTAGTGTGGCAGAACATTTTCGATTTTTATCTTCCTTGTTGACTTGTGGAGCGTTGATGTAGTCAGTCATGATTAATCAAGGAAACGACGCAAGTACATATTTGTATCTGCCCTTTTGTCGAAGTGTCCGGCTTGTGTTCATTGCTTGTGATATGTGCTCGTGATGAGGCTTCTCAGCGTCTGTGGTGTGACACGTTATAGGCTTTTAAAACTTTTGTATTCGTGATCAACGGTTCTTATTCCAAAATCTCAGTTAATCAGTTATTTGCTTCGGTTGAATAAAACACATATATGTGACTATTCGGAGTTTAGAACGGTTTTGTGCCAGTGCCATGAACGTTTTGAATATATCAAAGTTGAGTCGACTGTTTACTGATTTTTCAGCTGATGGACATGAAAAGTTACTAAAGTGGTAACGCGTATAGTTTATTCCTTGTATGGCACAAACAAAACTGGTTGAAATCGCTTTTTGGTAAAAGTTAGCCCAGAGACTGTGAATGAAAGGTGGTTAGAATATCGCCTTTTCTGGATTCAGGATGAGACAGAAAGGACGTGTATGATGACAGCAAGCCACAAGAACCTGCTCCTTTCAGTAGCATGAGCTCCACAGTAAAATATTCTTAGAAACCAAGTTTGTCTTGAAAATTGGAATCCGTGTTCATAAAGTGAGCTCGATACGAACGAATTGAACTTTCTGAACGTGTTCAGCACTGATCTTGTTATCAAAACGAAAAGAGATTAAAAAAAAAAAAAAGAAAAAAAAAATCGAAAAGGAAAACATTTGTGGCATACTGAAACAGACAGATGAACTTGGAACCAAAAACAAAAGGTGACATGTATGAACGCCAATAAGACGACGCTTGGTGAGCAGACAGACACTTTCGTGACAGCCCATAAGCTACTGACGACTTGTGATAGTCCCAAACTTATCTAAAGGGATACAGTGGAAATATATATTTCACAGCTGTGTGTGGGCTCAGGCATTCGCTCCAGTTTATCTGAATTCTTGTTTTAAGAACTAGCAACCCAAAACCAATCAACAGGTTCTGAAAGCCAAAGTTAGCAACGAGTATTGATAGTCTGAAGTTAACCAACCTCAACTAAGCCACAAGGTTGTACACAAATATACGTATAGTTATTTCAAAGTGACTATACCCAAATAGACATACAATTATTTCAAAGTGATTATAATATATCAGAACCCTAATTAATTATCATTTTGGAGTAAAATCCCAAAGTTAACAACACTCCGCGAAAACTTACAAATCCTCGATAATCTGGTGTGAACGACAAGTCAGCAGCCATGGGTTGCACGATCGCCAGAAATGTGAACAGTCCTGTTAGTCCCAGTGAGGCGTTCAAAGGCCAGGTGGCCGGAAGCAGCAGAGGAAGTCATGACAGGAACAACTACCAGAGAGATCCCACCACATCAGTGGCCAGCACCGATCCTTCTGATCGTCCTCGGCCTCCAGCATTAGGTAAGTGAACTTGAACTGCCATCTGACGACTACTATTACCGTAGTTATTAATTAAGGCCTGGTTGGCGTGTATGGAGAGCACTCGCCTTTTTTCCGTACACGAGTTTGTTTTTGTCAACAAAAAACGTTAATCCTTTGACTCTCGCACCCTATCCATCTACCGCAAAAAAACTTAACCCTTTGACTCCCTCATCCTATCTACCAGCTTACTGCAGGAAGCTGTTGGATAGGGTAAGAGAGTCAAAGGGTTAAGTTTTCGTTCTGCTAGCATGGTTGACAATGCAGGATGCCGGTGAACAGAGTGCAGGATTCAGAGGTATAAAATACTACTGACCTACCTTTAAGGCAAACACACAATCCTCCCTGTTGATAGAACATAATCTCCCTCATTGAAGGAATATAAAAAGCGCGCATCTCTGTGTATCTGTCCCTTCTTCCTTCCAGTCTGTACCGCTGGAGTTCGAGCCAGGCCAGTTTTGCTTTCTTATACCCAGTCCATACTTTGGGAAATTCAAATGAGTGTCTGATGTGAGGCGTCATGCGGGTTGTACTTTGAGAAGCAGTCAGTGCCACAACTCAAGCAGTCCTTACACGGTGCCGATTCACGACTAAGTAGGTGGCATAATGTGTACATGTAGTGTGCTATACATGCTGGATCAAAACAGGCACCACTGGACACCACTGAAGCTGGCGACTGGCAATGGCCCAGATGTCCACTATAGTGGGTGTCCTCGGGGCGTTTTGACATTGACGGCTTCTGGAGACCCATTAATGAAGTCTAGGATTAATTCAAGAGGAATTTCTTACACTCGGACAGTTCGATATGCACTCTACTAATATCTACCACAGTTATCTGGCAGACACCATTCCTCTGCACAAACCCTATGTGCTGACAAGGTCTTCTTGAAATGGGGAATGAAACAGGACCTATGAAACGCTGGTGCCACCAGAATGATCAGAGCATTAAGAGGGGGCAGGGAAAAGTAAACTTTTATGCTGTGGGGTGGGATTGAACTCCTGATCTTCAGTGCACGGCTCTGTCAAAAGAGCCAGCCAGCCAGCCAGCCTGCCAGCCAGCCAGCCAGCCAGCCAGCCAGCTCGCAAATGCAGTTATGATGTAAATGAAACAATACCCGTTAATTCAGGAAACAAGAAAAGAGTTCTGGCCATGTAGATTCGTACGCTACTCCTCCATGATTTCTATCAAACGACTCGTTCCCGACCATAGTTTCATTTTGTTGTTGTTGTTGTTGTTGTAAAGTTGTCGTCTGTAAAGTTGTCATCTGTAAAATTGTCGTCTGTAAAGTTGTCGTCTGTAAAGTCGTCTGTAACGTTGTTGTCTATAAAGTTGTCGTCTGTAAAGTTGTCGTCTGTAAAGTTGTCTGTAAAGTTGTCTGTAAAGTTGTTGTCTGTAAAGTTGTTGTCTGTAAAGTTGTTGTCTGTAAAGTTGTCATCTGTAAAGTTGTCTGTAAAGTTGTCATCTGTAAAGTTGTCTGTAAAGTTGTCATCTGTAAAGTTGTCTGTAAAGTTGTCTGTAAAGTTGTCTGTAAAGTTGTCATCTGTAAAGTTGTCGTCTGTAAAGTTGTCATCTGTAAAGTTGTCTGTAAAGTTGTCTGTAAAGTTGTCTGTAAAGTTGTCATCTGTAAAGTTGTTGTCTGTAAAGTTGTCTGTAAAGTTGTCATCTGTAAAGTTGTTGTATGTAAAGTTGTCTGTAAAATTGTCATATGTAAAGTTGTCTGTAAAGTTGTCATCTGTAAAGTTGTCTGTAAAGTTGTCATTTGTATAGTTGTCTGTAAAGTTGTCATCTGTAAAGTTGTCTGTAAAGTTGTCATTTGTATAGTTGTCTGTAAAGTTGTCATCTGTAAAGTTGTCTGTAAAGTTGTCGTCTGTAAAGTTGTCGTCTGTAAAGTTGTCATTTGTATAGTTGTCTGCAAAGTTGTCCTCTGTAAAGTTGTCTGTAAAGTTGTCATCTGTAAAGTTGTCGTCTATAAAGTTGTCATCTGTAAGTTGTCTGTAAAGTTGTCATCTGTAAAGTTGTCATCTGTAAAGTTGTCATCTGTAAAGTTGTCGTCTGTAAAGTCGTTGTCTGTAAAGTTGTCATCTGTAAAGTTGTCATCTGTAAAGTTGTCATCTATAAAGTTGTCGTCTATAAAGTTGTCTGTAAAGTTGTCCTCTGTAAAGTTGTCATCTGTAAAGTTGTCGTCTGTAAAGTTGTCGTCTGTAAAGTTGTCCTCTGTAAAGTTGTCTGTAAAGTTGTCTGTAAAGTTGTCATCTGTAAAGTTGTCATCTGTAAAGTTGTCGTCTGTATAGTTGTCCTCTGTAAAGTTGTTGTCTGTAAAGTTGTCATCTGTAAAGATGTCTGTAAAGCTGTCGTCTGTAAAGTTGTCATCTGTAAAGTTGTCTGTAAAGTTGTTGTCTGTAAAATCTGTAAAGTTGTCATCTGTAAAGTTGTCGTCTGTAAAGTTGTCTGTAAAGTTGTTGTCTGTAAAGTTGTTGTCTGTAAAGTTGTCGTCTGTAATGTTTTCGTCTGTAAAGTTGTCTGTAAAGTTGTCATCTGTAAAGTTGTTGTCTGTAAAGTTGTCGTCTGTAAAGTTGTCCTCTGTAAAGTTGTCTGTAAAGTTGTCGTCTGTAAAGTTGTCTGTAAAGTTGTCATCTGTAAAGTTGTCTGTAAAGTTGTTGTCTGTAAAGTTGTCGTCTGTAAAGTTGTCGTCTGTAAAGTTGTCGTCTGTAAAGTTGTCATCTGTAAAGTTGTGTCATCTGTAAAGTTGTCTGTAAAGTTGTCATCTGTAAAGTTGTCGTCTGTAAAAGTTGTCGTCTGTAAAGTCGTTGTTGCTGTAAAGTTGTCAGTCTGTAAAGTTGTCTGTAAAGTTGTCATCTGTAAAGTTGTCGTCTGTAAAGTTGTTCTGTAAAGTTGTCGTCTGTAAAGTTGTTCATCTGTAAAGTCGTTGTCTGTAAAGTTGTCGTCTGTAAAGTTGTCTGTAAAGTTGTCATCTGTAAAGTTGTCGTCTGTAAAGTCGTTGTCTGTAAAGTTGTGTCTGTAAAGTTGTCTGTAAAGTTGTCATCTGTAAAGTTGTCGTCTGTAAAGTTATCGTCTGTAAAGTTGTCGTCTGTAAAGTTGTCCTCTGTAAAGTTGTCTGTAAAGTTGTCATCTGTAAAGTTGTCATCTGTAAAGTTGTCTGTAAATTTGTCCTCTGTAAAGTTGTCTGTAAAGTTGTCGTCTGTAAAGTTGTTGTCTGTAAAGTTGTCGTCTGTAAAGTTGTCGTCTGTAAAGTTGTCTGTAAAGTTGTCTGTAAAGTTGTTGTCTGTAAATTGTCTATAAAGTTGTCCTCTGTAAAGTTGTCGTCTGTAAAG
>JAPXFY010003946.1:7500-19728 GCA_030674185.1 Monoplex corrugatus | reverse complement strand
CCAGATGTTGTACCATACTACACATATTGATGATAACCAGATGTTGTACTATACTACACATATTGATGATAACCAGATGTTGTAGAACACTACACATATTGATGATAACCAGATGTTGTACCACACTACACATATTGATGATAACCAGATGTTGTACCACACTACACATATTGATGATAACCAGATGTTGTACCACACTACACATATTGATGATAACCAGATGTTGTAGAACACTACACATATTGATGATAACCAGATGATGTACCACACTACACATATTGATGATAACCAGATGTTGTACCACACTACACATATTGATGATAACCAGATGTTGTACCATACTACACATATTGATGATAATCAGATGTACCACACTACACATATTGATGATAACCAGATGTTGTACCATACTACACATATTGATGATAACCAGATGTTGTACCACACTACACATATTGATGATAACCAGATGTTGTACCATACTACACATATTGATGATAACCATCAATGACAAAGGTGAAAGTGTATGCATTGTGAATGTTACCGATGTTGCCTTCTCTGTCCCAATTCCTCTTTTGTGTATGGCTTGGTAGCCTTCAAAATAAATTATGCAGCAGTGTCAGTGTCTGCCTGTCTGTCTGTCTGTCTGCCTCTCTGTCTGTCTGTCTGTCTGTCTGCCCCTCTCTCTGTCTGTCTGTCTGTCTGTCTGCCCCTCTCTCTGTCTGTCTGTCTGTCTGCCCCTCTGTCTGTCTGTCTGTCTGTCTGCCCCTCTGTCTGTCTGTCTGTCTGTCTGCCCTCTCTCTGTCTGTCTGTCTGTCTGCCCCTCTCTCTGTCTGTCTGTCTGTCTGTCTGTCTGCCCCTCTGCCCCTCTGTCTGTCTGTCTGCCCCTCTCTCTGTCTGTCTGTCTGTCTGCCCCTCTCTCTGTCTGTGTCTGTCTGTCTGCCTCTCTCTCTGTCTGTCTGTCTGTCTGTCTGCCCCTCTGTCTGTCTGTCTGTCTGTCTGCCCCTCTGTCTGTCTGTCTGTCTGTCTGCCCCTCTCTCTGTCTGTCTGTCTGTCTGTCTGCCCCTCTGTCTGTCTGTCTGTCTGCCTGCCCCTCTCTCTCTCTGTCTGTCTGTCTCTCTGTCTGTCTGCCCCTCTCTCTGTCTGTCTGTCTCTCTCTCTCTCTCTTTCTCTCTCTGTCTCTCTCTCTCTCTTGGGGCAGTTATGTGAAGATTATATTATTATCACTAAATGTAAGGTTTGGGTGGTCTAGCCCAGATGTTTCATCATATTATAGTTTTGATGTGTGTGTGTGTGCGCACGAGCGCGCGCCCGCGTGTGAGCGTATATGGATGCGTGTGAATGGGTGTGGGTGTGTGAAAAAGATTTTGGTTTGTCTAAACCTAGACAAATTATTGGCCTGAATGTGGGAACACTGTTCTGATATTTTTTGTTGTTGTTTTCTTTGCATTATGTAGTAGTGGTAAAATGGATGATTGTTCATTATATATGATTTGAATATGTTCGACTGTTCAAGGAATGGATGTTCGATATTTTTTTTGATTATGTGTGAAGAATTTGCGCACATACAAAGAGTGGATTATGTGTCGCACTACTGGAAAATTGTTATCCCCCTTGTCAAAAGACCTTTTCGGGTAATGACAATAAACAGTTTCAGTTTCTCTCTCTCTCTCTCTCTCTCTCTCTCTCTCTCTCTCTCTCTCTCCAAGTCTGAAAACTTGACCAAGCATTACTGTGTCATTATATTCCGCATTATGAAAGGAGATCATTCACTCATTCATTCATTCATTCATTCATTCAGTGCTCGCCTCAGACAGAACATACACTGTGCAGCAGCACAATCTGCCTGCACAATGCGGGCCAACCCACGACAACAGTGTGAAACACTACGCACATACAAGACAACACTGGAAAATGCAAAAGAAGTTTGCCTTACATGTCACTTGCAGAAGATTCAAGAAGATGACAAGCATTCTTACCAACAAATGCCTATCAATTAACATCACAGAGAGAGTCCTTGAATGTTATATAGAACCAATACTGTTGTACGGATGCGAGGCGTGGACAGTCAGCAAGCAAAGTCAGAGCAGGATCGAGGCAGCCGAGATGTGGTTTCTCAGAAGAATGTTGAGAGTTCCATGGACAGCAAAGAAAACAAACGAGACAGTCTTGACGGAGGCAGACACAAGTAGATCACTCATAAGGAAGATTAGGAAAAGACAGGCAACATTTATAGGCCATTTTATGAGGAAGGGGGATTTGGAGCACCTGGTCACAGCGGGAAAGCTGGAGGGAAAGAGAGCACCAGGTAGACCCAGGGAGAGAATGCTGGACGGACTTGCAGAGTGGCTGGGGATGAAGAGGGTGGGGGAGATGCTGGGGGCAACGAGAGATAGAGATGGTTGGAAGTCCATGGTCGCCAACGCCATGCGGCAGGGCACCTGATGATGATGATGATGATGTTACTTGCAGGAAGCCAACGTTGGACTCTTTCTTGAAACATACTGGCAGTGCGGGGCCTGATTCGACAAAGACATAGGGGTCGGTAGTTCACTCACCCCCTGTTCCATATGTGACAATGTCTGGGGTCGGTAGTTCATCAACCTTTGTTCCATGTGTGACAATGTCTGGGGTCGGTAGTTCATCACCCTTTGTTCCATGTGTGACAATGTCTGGGGTCGGTAGTTCATCAACCTTTGTTCCATGTGTGACAATGTCTGGGGTCGGTAGTTTATTCACCCTTTGTTCCATATGTGACAATGTCTGGGGTCGGTAGTTCATCAACCTTTGTTCCATGTGTGACAATGTCTGGGGTCGGTAGTTCATCACCCTTTGTTCCATGTGTGACAATGTCTGGGGTCGGTAGTTTATTCACCCTTTGTTCCACGTGTGACAATGTCTGGGGTCGGTAGTTTATTCACCCTTTGTTCCAGTGTGACAATGTCTGGGGTCGGTAGTTTATTCACCCTTTGTTCCACGTGTGACAATGTCTGGGGTCGGTAGTTTAGTCACCCTTTGTTCCACGTGTGACAATGTCTGGGGTCTGTAGTTCATTCACCCTTTGTTCCACGTGTGACAATGTCTGGGGTCGGTAGTTTAGTCACCCTTTGTTCCACGTGTGACAATGTCTGGGGTCGGTAGTTTATTCAGTCTTTGTTCCACGTGTGACAAAGTCTCTTCTTCAATAAAGTGAAACGATGCAGTTAAATGTGGTCTATCTCCATCACATGCTATGAGTGAAGCGCATTTCCAATTCTGTGTGTGCTGTCATGCCTTCTTTATTAAAGCAGAGGCGTGGATACACAGAGACAGGCCGCTATACAATTTCACGGGTCATCACTGTCGGTGTCATGCTTTATCAATGGCAATGGTAAATATATTTTTAAAAGGATCATTGCAGTCAGGAAGGTTACCTTTGTGCTCACCTTTTTTTTCTCTTCCCATTTTCTACGCCATCTTAATGGCCACAGAAGCTGGAACAATTTTTACAATGCAGTGAAGATGGTGTCGATGAGGATGATAATCATGATGCTATGGAGTTCCATCAAGAATTGAGACTGTTTGTTTGTGATCTTACGCTTGACAAAGGCCAGTTGGCCAAAATTTTGCGCCTGTCTCGTCGAAACAACTGCAAAACTCGTTCTCTCCTTCATAATGTCTCGCATTGACTATTGCAATTCACTCCTGTCTGGTCTTCCTGCCTCCACCATTCCCATCGTGCAGCGCATTCAAAACAATGCTGCACGCCTTGTACTCAAAAAGAAAAAAGCTGACCACATATCTCCTCTCCTGGCACAACTTCACTGGCTCCCTGTATCAAAGCGCATACAGTACAAACTAGACACCATGTGCTACAAAAGCCTCAATAACGCAGCCCCCGATTACCTGTCAAGCCTACTTGAGATCTATGTTCCCTCACGTACCCTCCGCTCTGCCTCCGATCCTCTGACTTTTCGCTTTCCACGCACTAAGCTCAATACCTATGGTCCACGAGCCTTGTCTGTTTCTGGTCCACTTTCCTGGAACAAACTTCCTCTCTCAGTCCGTCAGCAACCTACATGTACTTTTGTCTCCTTCAAGTCCGCTCTCAAAACTCACCTTTTCTCCTCTGCATAAAATCCTGACCTCACTCAATCCCCTCTGCAGCCTGTCTCCACTCGGAGGGGAATCACATTGTAATACATAATTGTATATAATATGCTCTCTATAATTTTCCATTGCTTTTATTTTTTTCTCCCCATTTATAGCCGTGTGCGTGTGCGTGTGCGTGTGCGTGTGCGTGTGCGTGTGTGTGTGTGTGTGTGTGTGTGTGTTTGTGTGTGTGTTTGTGTGTGTGTGTGTGTGCGTGCGTGCGTGCGTGTGTGTGCGTGCGTGCGTGTGTGTCTGTTTTAGCGCTTAGATTTGATTTTATCAAGATTTTGCGCTATATAAATGAAATATTGTATTGTATTGTATTGTATTGTATTGTATTGTATTGTATTGTATTGTATTGTATTGTATTGTATTGTTGTATTAAATACGCGTTCTTATTCTTCTTTCGTTTTTTTCTTTTCTGGTTCCTCTTTGCTTGAACGCGGGCAGTGACACTTGTTTTGGATTAAGCCCTAGCTACCTTTGGGAGGAAGACCTTCAAGAACAACAACTGGTTTGAAGCCAAGTCCAGTGAGATGACTCCCGTTATTGAAGCAAAGCGTGCTGCCCTTGCGGAATACAAGCGGTCACCAAGGCAGAAATCCCTGCAAGTACTCAGAGCTGCCAGGAGCAAAATGCAGCAGACAGCAAGATGTGCCAACGAATACTGGTAACAGTTCAGTGACGATCCAGACTGCAGAAGCTACAGGCAACATCAGAGATATGTACGATACAGACAACATAAGAGATATATACGATACAGACAACATAAGAGATATGTACGATACAGACAACATAAGAGATATGTACGATACAGACAACATAAGCGATATGTACGATACAGGCAACATCAGAGATATGTACGATACAGGCAACATAAGAGATATGTACGATAGCATCAAGAAAGCTCTTGGTCCAACACAAAGCAGAACAGCCCCCCCCCCCCCTAGATCCACCAGTGGGGAAATGATCACTGACAAAGGCAAGCAGATGGAGAGATGTGTGGAACACTACTCATTCACAGCTATACTCCAGGGAGAATTGTTTTTTGCCACCTCAGGTCCTGATGCCATCGAACCTCTTGTCTTCATGGAGGAGCTTGATTCTAAACCAACACTAGAATTCCGCAAGGGAACTAGCTGTTTGGCCAGCGGGAAAGCACCTGGTAATGATGGCATCCCCCAGACCTCATCAAGCACTGCAAGAACACCTTCCTGCAGCCCCTTCATGATGTCCTCTGTCAGTGTTGGACAGAGGGAGCAGTTCTACAAGACATGAGAGATGCCAAAATCGTCATACTCTATAAAAACAAGGGAGACAAAAGCGACTGTTACAACTACAGGGGCATTTCCATACTGAACACCGTAGGCAAACTGTACCCCCGAGTCTTGTTGGCGCGTCTCCAAAACTCCAAAAGCGTATCTACCCTGAGTCCCGGTGTGGCTTCCGATGAGAACGCTCCACAATGGACATGATTTTTTTCCCTTCGTTAACTACACGAGAAATGCAGAGAACAGCAAAAAAAAACCCTGTATATCGTTTTCATCGACTTCACCAAGGCTTTTGACCTAGTCAGCAGGGATGGACTGTTCAACATTCTCCTGTGAAGACAGTCCTATGGCTAGCATCCACACATACATCCAATGTTGTAGACATTGCCTTTCCTGTGTCCGCCTTACCAGCCACAGCCGACTCTACCCCCAAAGGCGTCAACACGACTCGACACGACACTAGGGCAAATCATCCATAGTCGACGCCGACTGACGGAGGCTTACTACTACTTTAGACTCTTATAGCAGGGGGCTTTTTTTCTTCTTCTTCTTTATTCCAGTATAAAAGGGGAAAAACTGAAATGTCTTGACCATCGCGTAGAACGTAAACCTGACACTCCTTCCCCCTATCTTGGAGACCAATCAAAAGTCCACTGATTTTTCAAACTGCATTCCAAACTTTATCTCTTTCTGAAACGTTTACTTGATAGCAGACATTTCATGCCTCCAACATTCTCATGGTCGTCTGATCATGTTCCCACTGATAGGAGAGACCGACAGAGACAGAGACAGACAGAGGGGAGGGAGGGAGAGAAAGGGAGAGAGAGAGAGAGAGAAGGAGAGAAAGAGGGAGAGAGAGAGAGGGAGATACAGAGGTTGAGAGAGAGGGAGAAAGACAGGGGGAGATACAGAGGGAGACAGAGGGAGAGAAAGAGAGGAAGAGAGAGACAGGGAGAGAGAGAAGGGGAGAGAGAGAGGGATGGAAGGAGGGGGAAAGAGAGAGAGAGAGAGAAAGAGAAAGAGGGACAGAAAAAGAGAGAGAGGGGGAGGGCGAGAGAGGGAGAGGGAGAGAAAGAGAGCGGGAGAGAGAAAAAGAGAAAGAGGGACAGAAAAAGAGAGAGAGGGGGAGGGTGAGAGAGGGAGAGAAAGAGAGGGGGAGAGAGAGAAAGAAAGACAGACACAGAGAAAGGGGGAGAGAATTGGTGAGAGAGAGGGAGAGAGAGAGGAGAGAGAGAGGGAGAGAGAGGGAGGGAGAGAGAGAGTTAGTGTGAGAGAGAGAGTGTGTGTGTGTGTGTGTTTGTGTATGTGTGTGTGTGTAACTGTGTGTGTATGTGTGCTTGTGTATGTGTGTGTGTGTGTAAGTGTGTGAATGTGTGTTTTTGTGTTTGTATGTGTGTGTGTGTATGTGTATTTGGGTGTGCGTGCGTGTGTGTGTGTGTGCGTGTGTGTGTGTGTGTGTGTGAGTGTGTGTGTGTGTGTAAGTGTGTGTATGTGTGTTTTTGTGTTTGTGTGTGTGTGTGTGTGTGTGAGTGTGTGTGTATGTGTATTTGGGTGTGTGTGTGTGTGTGTGTATGTGTGCGTGTGTGTGTGTGTGCGTGTGTGTGTGTGTGTGTGTGTGTGTGTGTTTAAGTGTGTGTGTGTGTGTGTGTGTGTGTGTGTTTGGGTGTGCGTGTGTGTATGTGTATGTGTGAGCGCATGAGTGCATGTGTGCGTGTTTTGCGCGCGCGCGTGTCTGTGTGTGTGTGTGTGTTTGAGTGTGAGTATGTGTGCTTGTGTGTGTGTATGTGCGTACGCGCACACGCGCATAAGCGCATGCACGCCCGTGTGTTTTGTGTGTTTAGGTTAAGTGTTTGTGTGTGTGATTGTGTGTGTGTGTTTGTGTGTGTGAATGTGTGTGCGTTTGTGTATGTGTGTGCGTGCGTACGTGCGTGCGTGTGCGTGTGCGTGTGTGCGTGCGTGTGTGTGTGTGTGTGTGTGTGTGTGTGTGTGTGTGTGTGTGTGTGTGTGTGTTTGTTTGTTTGTTTGTGTGCCTGTGATAAAAAAGGAATTAGCAAAATGTTCTGGATGGATCTTCAACAAATTTGAATCAAAAAGATGTGAATCGTTGAGGAATCACGAATTTGCATCTATTTAAATATCATGACGCCAATGTCAAAGGTCACACGGAATGACAAAAAATAATAAATAATAATAAAATAAAAACTACATAAAAGAGCCATAAATCAGCAGCTTATGGGGGGAGATGTGCAAACAGCTGTTTCTCTGTGAATCTGTGATAATGTTTATTTTGTGTTTTGACTGTTGGAACACTCACATTGTGTTTTGACTGTTGTAACATTCACATTATGTTTTCACTGTTGCAACATTCACACCATGTTTTCACTGTTGTAACATTCACACCATGTTTTCACTGTTGTAACATTCACACCATGTTTTCACTGTTGTAACATTCACACCATGTTTACACTCTTGTAACATTCACACCATGTTTACACTCTTGTAACATTCACACCATGTTTACACTGTTGTAACATTCACGCCATGTTTACACTGTTGTAACATTCACATTGTGTTTTTACTGTTGTAACATTCACACCATGTTTACACTGTTGTAACATTCACACCATGTTTACACTGTTGTAACATTCACACCATGTTTTCACAGTTGTAACATTCACACCATGTTTTCACTGTTGTAACATTCACATTGTGTTTTCACTGTTGTAACATTCACACCATGTTTTCACTGTTGTAACATTCACACCATGTTTTCACTGTTGTAACATTCACATTGTGTTTTCACTGTTGTAACATTCACACCATGTTTTCACTGTTGTAACATTCACACCATGTTTTCACTGTTGTAGCATTCACATTGTGTTTTCACTGTTGTAACATTCACACCATGTTTTCACTGTTGTAACACTCACATTGTGTTTTCACTGTTGTAACATTCACATTGTGTTTTCACTGTTGTAACATTCACATTGTGTTTTCACAGTTGTAACATTCACACCATGTTTTCACTGTTGTAACATTCACATGTGTTTTTCACTGTTGTAACATTCACACCATGTTTTCACTGTTGTAACATTCACATTGTGTTTTCACTGTTGTAACATTCACATTGTGTTTTCACTGTTGTAACATTCACATTGTGTTTTCACTGTTGTAACATTCACACCATGTTTTCACTGTTGTAACATTCACACCATGTTTTCACTGTTGTAACATTCACACCATGTTTTCACTGTTGTAACATTCACACCATGTTTTCACTGTTGTAACATTCACATTATGTTTTCACTGTTGTAACATTCACATTGTGTTTTCACTGTTGTAACATTCACACCATGTTTTCACTGTTGTAACATTCACACCATGTTTTCACTGTTGTAACATTCACACCATGTTTTCACTGTTGTAACATTCACACCATGTTTTCACTGTTGTAACATTCACACCATGTTTTCACTGTTGTAGCATTCACATTGTGTTTTCACTGTTGTAACATTCACACCATGTTTTCACTGTTGTAACACTCACATTGTGTTTTCACTGTTGTAACATTCACATTGTGTTTTCACTGTTGTAACATTCACATTGTGTTTTCACAGTTGTAACATTCACACCATGTTTTCACTGTTGTAACATTCACATTGTGTTTTCACTGTTGTAACATTCACACCATGTTTTCACTGTTGTAACATTCACATTGTGTTTTCACTGTTGTAACATTCACATTGTGTTTTCACTGTTGTAACATTCACATTGTGTTTTCACTGTTGTAACATTCACACCATGTTTTCACTGTTGTAACATTCACACCATGTTTTCACTGTTGTAACATTCACACCATGTTTTCACTGTTGTAACATTCACACCATGTTTTCACTGTTGTAACATTCACATTATGTTTTCACTGTTGTAACATTCACATTGTGTTTTCACTGTTGTAACATTCACACCATGTTTTCACTGTTGTAACATTCACACCATGTTTTCACTGTTGTAACATTCACACCATGTTTTCACTGTTGTAACATTCACACCATGTTTTCACTGTTGTAACATTCACATTGTGTTTTCACTGTTGTAACATTCACACCATGTTTTCACTGTTGTAACATTCACACCATGTTTTCACTGTTGTAACATTCACACCATGTTTTCACTGTTGTAACATTCACATTATGTTTTCACTGTTGTAACATTCACATTGTGTTTTCACTGTTGTAACATTCACACCATGTTTTCACTGTTGTAACATTCACACCATGTTTTCATTGTTGTAACATTCACACCATGTTTTCACTGTTGTAACATTCACACCATGTTTTCACTGTTGTAACATTCACATTGTGTTTTCACTGTTGTAACATTCACACCATGTTTTCACTGTTGTAACATTCACATTGTGTTTTCACTGTTGTAACATTCACACCATGTTTTCACTGTTGTAACATTCACACCATGTTTTCACTGTTGTAACATTCACACCATGTTTTCACTGTTGTAACATTCACACCTTGTTTACACTGTTGTAACATTCACACCATGTTTACACTGTTGTAACATTCATATTGTGTTTTCACTGTTGTAACATTCACACCATGTTTTCACTGTTGTAACATTCACATTGTGTTTTCACTGTTGTAACATTTACATTGTGTTTTCACTGTTGTAACATTTACAATGTGTTTTCACTGTTGTAACATTCACATTGTGTTTTCACTGTTGTAACATTCACATTGTGTTTTCACTGTTGTAACATTTACATTGTGTTTTCACTGTTGTAACATTCACATTGTGTTTTCACTGTTATAACATTCACATTGTGTTTTCACTGTTGTAACATTTACATTGTGTTTTCACTGTTGTAACATTTACATTGTGTTTTCACTGTTGTAACATTCACACCATGTTTTCACTGTTGTAACATTCACATTGTGTTTACACTGTTGTAACATTCATATTGTGTTTACACTGTTGTAACATTCACATTGTGTTTTCACTGTTGTAACATTCACACCATGTTTTCACTGTTGTAACAGTCTACTATTGTATTTTTCTTGTATCTGATGCTCCTTCACAATTACAGTGACCTTGAAAAGTACAAAATCTGGATTTTCTGAGTGAATGAGTGATTGAGTGAATGACTGGGTGAGTTACATAGGGAGTGAGTAAGTAAATAAGTGGGCAAGCAAGCAAGCAAACAAGCAAGCAAGTAAGTAAGCAGGCAAGCAAGTAAGTGAATAAGTAAGTAAGTGAGTAAGTAAGTACGTAAGTATTTAAGTAAGTATGTAACTAAGTACGTACGGACGTACGTACGTACGTAAGTAAGTAACTTAGTAAGTAAGTTAGTTAGTAAGTAAGGAAGTAAGTACTAAGTAAGTACGTACAGAAGTAAGTAAGTAAGTACTTAAGCAAGTAAGTAAGTAAGTAAGTACGTAAGTACGTAAGTACGTAAGTAAGTACGTAAGTACGTAAGTACGTAAGTAAGTAAGTAAGTAAGTAAATAAGCAAGTAAGTACGTAAGTACGTAAGCAAGTACTTAAGTAAGTAAGTGCGTAAGTACGTACGTAAACACGTACGTAAGTACGTAAGTAAGTAAGCAAGCAAGTACCTAAGTACGTAAGTAAGTAAGTAAGTGAGTAAGCAAGCAAGCAAATGCGTAAGTAAGTACGTAAGTAATTACCTAAGTACGTACGTAAATAAGTAAGTACGTACGTAAATAAGTAAGTGTGTACGTAAGTACGTACGCAAGTAAGTAAGTACTTAAGTAAATAAGTATATACGTACGTAAGTAAGTAAGTAAGTAAGTAAGTAAAAAAAAAAGTACATTAAAAAGTACGTAAGTAAGTAAGCAAGCAAGTAAGTAAATAAGTAGTAAGTAAGTTAGTAAGTACGTAAGTAAATAAGTAAGTAAATATGTAAGTAAGCAAGTAAGTACGTAAGTACGTACGTACGTAAGTAAGTAAGTAAGTAAGTAAGTTAGAAAGTAAGTAAGTAAGTAAGTACATACGTAAGTAAGTAAGTAAGCAAGCAAGTAACTAAGTAAGCAAGCATGTAAGTACGTAAGTAAGTAAGTAAGTAAGTACATACGCAAGTAAGTAAGTAAGTAAGTAAGTAAGTTAGTAAGTAAGTAAGTACATACGCAAGTAAGTAAGTAAGCAAGTAAGTAAGTAAGTTAGTAAGTAAGTGAGTACATACGCAAGTAAGTAAGTAAGCAAGTAAGTAAGTAAGTAAGTACGTACGTAAGTACGTAAGTAAGTAAGTACATACGCAAGTAAGTAAGTAAGCAAGTAAGCAAGTAAGTTAGTAAGTAAGTGAGTACATACGCAAGTAAGTAAGTAAGCAAGTAAGTAAGTAAGTAAGTACGTACGTAAGTAAGTAAGTAAGTAAGTAAGTAAGTAAGTAAGTACATACGCAAGTAAGTAAGCAAGTAAGCAAGCAAGCAAGTAAGTAAGTTAGTTAGTAAGTAAGTAAGTACATACGCAAGTAAGTAAGTAAGCAAGTAAGCAAGCAAGTAAGTAAATAAGTAAGTAAGTAAGTACGTAAGTAAGTAAGCACAGATACCAGTGTATATATATTTTTTGTACACATGTGTTTACTGTTATAGTTCGTGTTGTGTGAAATGTCGATGAAAAACTCAATAGGAAAAAGTTATGGAAAAGATTATCAGGATTCGTGATAGTAGTAGTAGTAGTAGTAGTAGTAGTAGTAATAGTGGTAGTAGTGGAAGTGGTAGTGGTGGTGTGGTGGTGGTGGTAGTAGTAGTAGTAGTAGTAGTTGTAGTAGTAGTAGTAGTAATAGTAGTTGTAGT
>JAPXFY010003945.1:15000-19730 GCA_030674185.1 Monoplex corrugatus | reverse complement strand
CCTTAGATTATGTGCACGAATGCATTGATACGTGTACTTAATTTTTTTTTCCTGTTGAAGTTTCGTATGTTTTGAAGCGGTTATAGCCCTGATATGGCTTTACGCAGTCGGCTGGGTTTTAAACAACAATAACAACAATAACCCCCGTGGTAATTATGGTCCTTTTTTATCCTCGTTAGTAATTATTATGCTTTTTACAGCTGTGCTAATTATCGCGTTAAGTCAGCATTGATTTTTGTGTTTTTGACTCCAATGTTAATGATTGCGCTTTTTTTTGTTACCCCTGTGTTAATTATTTTGCGTTTTACAGTATATTATTCATTGTGCTTTTTAAGTCCAGTTTTAATTATTGTGCTTTTTAAACAACAGTGATGATTATTGTACTTTTTGCATCCGTGTTTATTGCTGTGTTTTTACAAAAGTGTTAATTTTTTCACTCTCTTTACACCAGTATTTGTTTACTGTGCTTTTTACACCAGTGTTAATTATTGTCCAGAGTGCTTTTTACACTGGTGTTAATTATTGCCTCTAATTATTTTTACACCAGTGTTGTTGAATATTGTCCCCCAGTGATTTTTACACCAATGTCAATTATGGTCCCCACTGATTTTTACACCTGTGTTAATTATTGTCCAGAGTGCTGTTTACACTGTTGTTAGTTATAGCCCTTAATTATGCCAGGCTGGGCTATAAGCAATATGAACCTGAACCTGAATGCTGGGCTGTAAGCAGTATGATCCTGAACCTGAATGCTGGGCTGTAAGCAATATGAACTGAACCTGAAGGTGACGAACTTGAATTCTGGGCTATGAACTATATGAACCTGAATGCTGGGCTATAAGCAATGTGAACTTGAACCTCAATCTGGGCTATAAGCAATATGAACCTGAATGCTGGGCTATAAGCAATGTGAGCATGAACCTGAATGCTGGGCTATAAGCGATGTGAGCATGAACCTGAATGCTGGGCTATAAGCGATGTGAGCATGAACCTGAATGCTGGGCTATAAGCGATGTGAGCATGAACCTGAATGCTGGGCTATAAGCAATGTGAGCATGAACCTGAATGCTGGGCTATAAGCGATGTGAGCATGAACCTGAATGCTGGGCTATAAGCAATGTGAGCATGAACCTGAATGCTGGGCTATAAGCAATGTGAGCATGAACCTGAATGATGGGCTATAAGCAATGTGAGCATGAACCTGAATGCTGGGCTATAAGCAATGTGAACTTGAACCTCAATCTGGGCTATAAGCAATATGAACCTGAATGCTGGGCTATAAGCAATGTGAGCATGAACCTGAATGCTGGGCTATAAGCAATGTGAGCATGAACCTGAATGCTGGGCTATAAGCAATGTGAGCATGAACCTGAATGATGGGCTATAAGCAATGTGAGCATGAACCTGAATGATGGGCTATAAGCGATGTGAGCATGAACCTGAATGATGGGCTATAAGCAATGTGAGCATGAACCTGAATGATGGGCTATAAGCGATGTGAGCATGAACCTGAATGATGGGCTATAAGCAATGTGAGCATGAACCTGAATGATGGGCTATAAGCAATGTGAGCATGAACCTGAATGATGGGCTATAAGCAATATGAACATGACTGTTGTGCTTTTAGCATTATGAACCTAAATGCTGGGCTATAAGCAATATGAACCTGATTGCTGGGCAATAAGCAATATGAACCTGAATGAAGGGCTTTAAGCAATTTAAATTTGAATGCTGGGCTATAAGCAATATGAACAATATGAATCTGAATGTTGCGTTGGGCTATAAGCAATATGAACCCCAATGCTGAGCTATAAGCAATATGAACCTGAATGCTGAGATATAAGCAATATGAACCTGAATGCTGGGCTATAAGCAATATGAACCTGAATGCTGAGCTATAAGCAATATAAACCTGAATGAAGGGCTATAAGCAATATGAACCTGAATGAAGGGCCATAAGCAATATGAACCTGAATGAAGGGCTATAAGCAATATGAACCTGAATGAAGGGCTATAAGCAATATGAACCTGAATGAAGGGCTATAAGCAATATGAACCTGAATGAAGGGCTATAAGCAATATGAACCTGAATGCTGGGCTATAAGCAATATAAACCTGAATGAAGGGCTATAAGCAATATAAACCTGAATGAAGGGCTATAAGCAATATAAACCTGAATGAAGGGCTATAAGCAATATAAACCTGAATGAAGGGCTATAAGCAATATAAACCTGAATGCTGGGCTATAAGCAATATAAACCTGAATGCTGGGCTATAAGCAATATGAACCTGAATGCTGGGCTATAAGCAATATAAACCTGAATGCTGGGCTATAAGCAATATAAACCTGAATGCTGGGCTATAAGCAATATAAACCTGAATGCTGGGCTATAAGCAATATAAACCTGAATGCTGGGCTATAAGCAATATAAACCTGAATGAAGGGCTATAAGCAATATAAACCTGAATGAAGGGCTATAAGCAATATAAACCTGAATGAAGGGCTATAAGCAATATAAACCTGAATGCTGGGCTATAAGCAATATAAACCTGAATGCTGGGCTATAAGCAATATAAACCTGAATGCTGGGCTATAAGCAATATGAACCTGAATGCTGGGCTATAAGCAATATAAACCTGAATGCTGGGCTATAAGCAATATGAACCTGAATGAAGGGCTATAAGCAATATAAACCTGAATGCTGAGCTATAAGCAATATAAACCTGAATGCTGGGCTATAAGCAATATAAACCTGAATGATGGGCTATAAGCAATATGAACCTGAATGCTGGGCTATAAGCAATATGAACCTGAATGCTGGGCTATAAACAGTATGAACCTGAATGCTGGGCTATAAACAGTATGAACCTGAATGAAGGGCTATAAGCAATATGAACCTGAATGCTGGGCTATAAACAGTATGAACCTGAATGCTGGGCTATAAACAGTATGAACCTGAATGAAGGGCTATAAGCAATATGAACCTGAATGCTGAGCTATAAGCAATATGATCCTGAATGCTGGGCTATAAGCAATATGATCCTGAATGCTGGGCTATAAGCAATATGAACCTGAATGCTGAGCTATAAGCAATATGAACCTGAATGCTGAGGTATAAGCAATATACACCTGAATGCTGGGCTATAAGCAATATGAATCTGAATGCTGAGCTATAAGCAATATAAACCTGAATGAAGGGCTATAAGCAATATAAACCTGAATGAAGGGCTATAAGCAATATAAACCTGAATGAAGGGCTATAAGCAATATAAACTTGAATGAAGGGCTATAAGCAATATAAACCTGAATGAAGGGCTATAAGCAATATGAGCCTGAATGAAGGGCTATAAGCAATATGAACCTGAATGAAAGGCTATAAGCAATATGAACCTGAATGAAAGGCTATAAGCAATATAAACCTGAATGAAGGGCTATAAGCAATATAAACCTGAATGAAGGGCTATAAGCAATATAAACTTGAATGAAGGGCTATAAGCAATATAAACTTGAATGAAGGGCTATAAGCAATATGAGCCTGAATGAAGGGCTATAAGCAATATGAACCTGAATGAAAGGCTATAAGCAATATAAACCTGAATGAAGGGCTATAAGCAATATAAACTTGAATGAAGGGCTATAAGCAATATGAGCCTGAATGAAGGGCTATAAGCAATATGAACCTGAATGAAAGGCTATAAGCAATATAAACCTGAATGCTGGGCTATAAGCAATATGAGCCTGAATGAAGGGCTATAAGCAATATGAGCCTGAATGAAAGGCTATAAGCAATATAAACCTGAATGCTGGGCTATAAGCAATATAAACCTGAATGAAGGGCTATAAGCAATATAAACCTGAATGCTGGGCTATAAGCAATATAAACCTGAATGCTGGGCTATAAGCAATATAAACCTGAATGAAGGGCTGTAAGCAATATGAGCCTGAACCTGAATGATGGGCTATAAGCAATATGAGCCTGAACCTGAATGATGGGCTATAAGCAATATGAGCCTGAACCTGAATGATGGGCTATAAGCAATATGAGCCTGAACCTGAATGATGGGCTATAAGCCATATGAACCTGAACCTGAACCTGAACCTGAACCTTCCAGTTGGTAATGTGTTGTGGTAAGCACTGCAGCACGGCGACTGGTTAAGATAGCAGATAAAAGTTGCCAGACCCATTATGCAGGCTGTGTGGGTTGTGTGTTCATTTCCTTGGGGATTTCTTTGCCGTCAGACTTTTGCTTGTGGTCGGGACAGTTATGTGCATATTGTGTTTGAGGGCGATGGCTGTGTGCCTTTGTCTGCAGCAAATCGTCTGTGGACCTTGTGAATGGCTTAAAATTGAGTGGAAAACACGTTGTTGTGATTAATGTGTGTGTGTGTGTGTGTGTGTGTGTGTGTGTGTGTGTGTGTGTGTGTGTGTGTGTATGTCTGTGTGTCTGTGAGTGTGTGTGTTGTGAATGGCTTAAAATTGAGTGGAAAACACGTTGTTGTGATTAATGTGTGTGTGTGTGTGTGTGTGTGTGTGTGTGTGTGTGTGTGTGTGTGTGTGTGTGTGTGTGTGTCTGTGTGTATGTCCCCGTCTGTCTGTCTGTCTGTCTGTCTGTGTGAGTGTGTGTGTGTGTGTGTGTGTGTGTGTGTGTGTGTGTGTGTGTGTGTGTGTGTGTGTGTGTGTGTGTGTGTGTGTGTGTCAGTTTCGATTTAAGCTATCTGTTGTACGTGT
>JAPXFY010003945.1:0-7500 GCA_030674185.1 Monoplex corrugatus | reverse complement strand
AGTGAGGGTAGCCTGTCGCTATTGTATGCCTGCAGCACAGAGAGCGCGTCTATAAGAAAGACGACCTGTGTGGTCCGGTCTGCTCTCGTAGCGATGGTGTGTGCTGCCTGGGTGAGCGCATCTACCTCTGCCTTGTAGTTGGTGCAATGAAGGCCGGTCGGTAGCGCCTCTTCTGCCCGTTCTCCACTGGGGTACTGGATGTGGACCCCAGCACCTCCACTCTTGACGGCATTGGTGGCCGAGCCGTCTGTGTACACCCTGATCCACGATTCTGCAGGGTATCTTTCCTCAAGCGTTGCCAATGTCAGTGTCTTCAGGACTTGGTCGCTGTGTTCGCCTTTGTTGCTGATATAGGGAATAGTTGTTTGGACAGTTATGGTCTCTTCTCTGTCTTCCCAAGGCGGAGCGTCGAGGGAGAAGGAGAGGGGAAGGACCTGGCTAGGGAGGGTCTCTTGGTGCTTCCTATTCAGAGCTCTGGTCTCCACAGCAAAACTTGATCGTTGTAGTCTGCCTGATGATAACATTTGGAGCCTTTCTCTCATTGGATGATTCTCTGAGCATCTGAATTTGTTGGCCTGAAGCATTGCCTTCTGCTCTCTTCTCTTGGTAAGTGGTGGAATTCTGGATGTTTCTTCCATCTTCACTATGGGTGTTGTTTTCATGGCACCTGTGATGACTCGAAGTGCCTGGTTTTGGACTTTGTCCAGGGTCTGGAGGTGCGTCTTGGCAGCTGTCATCCAAGAGCTAGACCCGTACTCAAGGTGTGGTCTTACGGTACCTTGATACACTGACTTCAGGATCTTGTCAGTTGCGCCCCACGTTGTTCCTGCCAGTTTCCTTAGGATGTTGAGCTTTCTTCTGGCTTTTCCTTCTGCCTGGTTGATGTGTGGTTTCCAGGTCATTCTCTTGTCAAAGGTGACACCAAGGTACGTCTGTTGGTCTTCGTACTTCAGTGTGGCGTTTCCCAGGGTGAGTTTTCCAGGCTTGGCTTTTGATGACAGCGTGAAAAGAGTGGCAGTAGATTTCTCCCTGTTGACTGTCACGCACCAGCTTTCAGCCCATGCTGCAACATTCTCCAGGGCGATCTGCATCCTGTATGTTGCTGTTGTTGCATACTCCTCGCTGCACCAGAGTACCAGGTCGTCTGCGTATAGCGCTGCGTTGACGCCTCTTGGTAGTTCTGCTACAATGTCGCTGATGAAGAGTATGAACAAACTGGGTGAGAGGGCGCCTCCCTGGGGAACTCCCTGCCTTAGCAGCACCTTCTGGCCACAGTGACCGTCTACCGACACTCTCGCTCTTCGATTGTGCAGGTAAGATTTGGTCCACTGGAACATATTGCCTTCGATGCCGCAGCGTAGGAGCTTGACTAGGAGACCATCTTTCCAGACCTTGTCGAACGCCTTCTGAAGATCAATAAAGACCGTCAGGACAGCTTTCTGGGCCTGAAAAGCATCCTCTATGACCTGGGAGAGGTGGGTCGTTTGGTCTTCTGTACTTTTATACTGTCTGAAGCCAGCTTGCTGTGGGGCGATGATGCTCTCTGTCTCCAGGTAGAGTTGTAGGCGCTGGTTGATGATGCGCTCCAGGGTCTTACAGACACAACTTGTCAGGCTGATGGGACGGTAGCTTTGGGCTTTGCTTTTGTTTTTGCCACGTTTGAGGATGGGAATCATAGTGGCTTCTCTCCAGCACTGTGGTACCTGGCCTTGCTTCCAGCTGAGGTTGAAAATATCTAGAAGCTTCTTAACAGCGATGTTACCCAAATGTTGAAGCATTTCATTTGTGATCTTGTCGGGTCCCGGAGACTTTCTCTTCTTCAACTTCCTGATGGCCATATTTAATTCTGCCAATGTGATGTCAGTGTGCATGGCGTCTGGTACCTCCTTTTCTCCTGATCTTCTTTCCCTCTCTTCCTGTCTTATCTCTTTCTGCCGGTGCTGGGGTATGGTGGTGTTACTTTCTCTGCTGCATATGCTCTTGCAAAGTTGTTAGCTGCAGCCCTTCCTGTTAGTATGTTTCCTCCATCTTCCAGGGTGATCTTCTGGTCTTTGGTACTTTCGTCGTTCAAGGCCTTTGTCAGCTTCCAAAGCTTAGTTGTGTCTTTCTCCATGTTGAGGCTTGCTGTTTTCTCTCTCCAACTTCTTCTTTTGCTCTCCAGTTTGGTACGTAAGAACTTTGCCTTTCTCTCTTGAAGCTTGATGTTGTTCTCCTGGCTGGGGTTGTTTTCAGCCTCTGTTCTTGCCTCCGTCAGAGCATCATGCGCCTTCTGCAGCTCACTCGTCCAGTAGGGGGTGTAGTCTTTTCTTGCGCCGTTGGGTATGCACTCCTTGGCTGCCTGGGAAATGCTGTTGGTAAAATCTTTGACGACATTGTTGATGTTCCTGTCTTTAACTTCTATATTCTTTGTCAGCTCGTTGGTGCGTACGCTGAACAATCCCCACTGCGCCTTCTTATAGTTCCATCGCGGATGTTGTGGTTGTCCTGGTGCTTTTGCACGCATGGTAAGGACAACCGGGCGATGGTCACTTCCTCCAAGCTGTTCTTCTACCCTTCTGCTGATCTTTCTGTGGATGTCATCAGTGCAGAAGGCCAGGTCTGGAGTTGTGGTGGTGCGCCAGCGGCGGGAGTAGAAGGTAGGCGTGTCCGTGGGGTCATTAGCAAGAATAAGGTGGTGTTCATCTTGCCAGGCTTCAACTTCTTCTCCTCTGTTGTCCATGTTGTTATATCCCCAGCTCTGGGACCGGCTGTTGAAGTCTACAGCGATGAGGAAGCCGCTGTCTGGGACCTGGATTGTGTCAAGGGACAGCATCTTGTCATCGGGGCAGTAATAGTTGACGATGGTAAATGTGCTGTCTTGGATGACGACCTTGACTTCTATATATTCAGCTTCGCCCGTGAGTTTCTTGACTTCAGTGGCGTTGATGTTATTTCTAACCAGCGTCATCACTCCTCCCTTTGATCTCCCTTTCCGTCCATTCAGGAACACCTGGTAGCCTCTGATCTTGAACGGCTTTCCCTCTTGCAGATGTGTTTCCTGAATGCAGCAGATGTTGATGCTGTTCTTGTGAAGGAAGTGCTGGAGTTCTTCCTTCTTGTTGGTGACCCCTTCTGCATTCCATTGCATGATGTTGATGTCAGGGGTCTCCTTGACCTTGCTTGGTCTTCGGCCAGTCGCTCTCCTTGCTTGTCCCCTGGCTCCACAGGACAAGACGAAGGGACCTCCAGTAGCTGAGGGTGGGCTCCTTTGAGGCCTGGAGCCCGGCGTTGCACCTGCCTGGGGGGGTCCTCACAGGGCGAACACCATATCGATAAGATTGGTCCCGACGTGTCATCATGGCATGGTTTGCGTGGTACCGTGATCCGTTAAAGTGCGCTGTCTCGCTCAGTACCGCCGGCTTCAGCACTTGAGGTTTCTGTCAGGGTTACCCCACCCTTAGCTCCTGGTCAAAAGACCAAACCTGGGAGCACAGGTAGCAGAGGTTTTGACGCGCCTCTTCCTCGCGTGATGCACCCGTATGAGCACATAGGGCATTTGTTAGCCTACAGTGCCACCTGTAGACCACCCCGCTCTGATAGGTACACCGCCAGTTGGTCCGGGACAGCTTATTCGTCCGAGCAAGCTCGACTTAGATCACTGCTAACCCTTATATCTAAGGGATATCCCCCTATCCGCCACCTGGGGACCCGCCGGGATGGGGATGGTCGCCCCGCTGCCTCATTGGAGGTAGCCTGACCCCGGGCATTCGTGAACTGTAAGAGGTGGTCTAACTGGAAGGTCGAAGTGTTTGATGGGTTCTCAAACTCAGTGGGAAAATGTTCCATAGTAAGCTACCAGAGTACCAAAGATTTGATTTAAATTGGTCAGTCCTAGATATTTGAACTTGAAATGTAGTTGTGAGAGAGAGTTTCAGACTTCAAACTACAAAAACACTGAGAGTTTCAGACTTCAAACTACAAAAACACTAAGAGTTTCAGACTTCAAACTACAAAAAACACTGAGAGTTTCAGACGTCAAACTACAAAAACACTGAGAGTTTCAGACGTCAAACTACAAAAACACTAAGAGTTTCAGACGTCAAACTACAAAAACACTAAGAGTTTCAGACGTCAAACTACAAAAACACTAAGAGTTTCAGACGTCAAACTACAAAAACACTAAGAGTTTCAGACGTCAAACTACAAAAAACACTAAGAGTTTCAGACGTCAAACTACAAAAAACACTAAGAGTTTCAGACGTCAAACTACAAAAACACTAAGAGTTTCAGACGTCAAACTACAAAAACACTAAGAGTTTCAGACGTCAAACTACAAAAACACTAAGAGTTTCAGACGTCAAACTACAAAAACACTAAGAGTTTCAGAGGTCAAACTACAAAAAACACTAAGAGTTTCAGACGTCAAACTACAAAAAACACTAAGAGTTTCAGACGTCAAACTACAAAAACACTAAGAGTTTCAGACGTCAAACTACAAAAACACTAAGAGTTTCAGACGTCAAACTACAAAAAAAACACTGTATTAATCAAGAACAGTAAGTAGCATTATGCCCCGCTGGGCTTGTCTTACAGCTATCCCTTGTTACTCTCACCCATACAACGTAAGCATAAGTTAACAAGAACTATCTGAGGGTGTTGAATGGGACCCAGAGCAATAATGCCCTGCCACTGACTAGACAATCACCTCCCACCTCCCGATGCCAAAAGTACAGAGAGAGAGAGAGAGAGCCACATTAAATAAGCCAAAGGCACTGTAACTATATAGTTCACACTAGTGGAGCGTCGGGGGAGAGGGGAGGGGAGGGAGAGAGACAGAGACAGACAGTGACAGACAGACAGACAGACAGAGAGGAACGATATTAACAAGCCAAAGGTGCTATAACTATATAGTTCACACTGGTGGAGCGTCTGGGGGAAGGGGAGAGAGAGAGAGAGAGAGAGACAGACAAACAGACAGACAGACAGACAGAGAGGAACGATATTAATAAGCCAAAGGTGCTATAACTATATAGTTCACACTGGTGGAGCGTCTGGGGGAAGGGGAGAGAGAGACAGACAGACAGAGACAGACAGACAGACAGAGAGCTACAATAAATAAGGCCAAGGTGCTGTAACTATATAGTTCACACTGGTGAAGCGTTTGGGGGAAGGGGAGATAGACAGACAGACAGACACAGACAGACAGACAGACAGACAGACAGACAGACAATAAATCAGGCCAAGGTGCTGTAACTATAAACTTCACACTGGTGGAGTGTCTGTTACTTCCAAGACTCGTTTCCACTTACAGATGACATCCCTCGTAAGGCGCCATGTAATCACTCGTAAGGCGCCATGTAATCACTCGTAAGGCGCCATGTAATCACTCGTAAGGCGCCATGTAATCACTCGTAAGGCGCCATGTAATCACTCGTAAGGCGCCATGTAATCACTCGTAAGGCGCCATGTAATCATTCGTAAGGCGCCGTGTAATCATTCGTAAGGCGCCATGTAATCATTCGTAAGGCGCCGTGTAATCATTCGTAAGGCGCCATGTAATCATTCGTAAGGCGCCATGTAATCATTCGTAAGGCGCCATGTAATCATTCGTAAGGCGCCGTGTAATCACTCGTAAGGCGCCATGTAATCATTCGTAAGGCGCCGTGTAATCACTCGTAAGGCGCCATGTAATCATTCGTAAGGCGCCGTGTAATCACTCGTAAGGCGCCATGTAATCACTCGTAAGGCGCCATGTAATCACTCGTAAGGCGCCATGTAATCACTCGTAAGGCGCCATGTAATCACTCGTAAAGCGCCATGTAATCACTCGTAAGGCGCCATGTAATCACTCGTAAGGCGCCATGCAATCACTCGTAAGGCGCCATGCAATCACTCGTAAGGCGCCATGTAATCACTCGTAAGGCGCCATGTAATCACTCGTAAGGCGCCATGTAATCACTCGTAAGGCGCCATGTAATCACTCGTAAGGCGCCATGCAATCACTCGTAAGGCGCCATGTAATCAAGGGGTATGAGCAAAGCCAGTGTACTATGCATGCAGTTCTTGTTTTATGTCAGCATGGACAGCGGTCCCTCTGGATGCAGTCTTTGTTTTATGTCAGCATGGACAGCGGTCCCTCTGGATGCAGTCTTTGTTTTATGCCAGCGTGGGCAGCGGTCCCTCTGGATGCAGTCTTTGTTTTATGTCAGCATGGACAGCGGTCCCTCTGGATGCAGTCTTTGTTTTATGCCAGCGTGGGCAGCGGTCCCTCTGGATGCAGTCTTTGTTTTATGCCAGCGTGGGCAGCGGTCCCTCTGGATGCAGTCTTTGTTTTATGTCAGCGTGGGCAGCGGTCTGTCCGGGCGTTGTGCCTGCAGGCAGTTCTCCTTGGGCGTCATAAAACCGTTAGCATTCATTCAGTGATGGTGCTTACGGCCAGACTTGGTCTACAAGAATTGCGTGATATCTGCGCGTGAAGAACCTGAAACTCAGCACTCTAAAAAACTTGACTGCCATAAGAACCCAAGTTTGGAGTTTGACCAAGAAGGCTTCATCACTCCGGGGCCATTTCGTATGCACTCCGTTGTGAACCTGCCTAAAATTAGCACATAGCGAGGAAGCTGTCTAAACCTGCCTAAAATTAACACTTAGCAAGGAAGCTGTCTAAACCTGCCTAAAATTAGCATATAGCGAGGAAGCTGTCTAAACCCGCCTAAAATTAACACTTAGCAAGGAAGCTGTCAAAACCTGCCTAAAAAAAAGCACGTAGCAAGGAATTTGTGTCATTTAAAACAACTTAAAGTAAGCACATATCCACGAAGAGGTGTAAACTGACCCAAAATCATCACATCAAGGAAGAAAGCACATATCAATGAAGAGGTGCAATCCAATCCAAACTTAGGATGTCAAGAAAGTTAGCACATATCAGTGAAGAGGTGTAAACTGGCCCAAAATTAGCACATCAAGGAAGTAAGCACATATCCCTGAAGAGGTGTAAACCGGCCCAAAATTAGCATATCAAAAAAATAAGTACATATCAATGAAGAGGTTGTAAACTGGCCTAAACTTAGCATACCAAGGAAGTATGTCTGACTAGCACTTTCTGTGGAACTCTTGGCAAAATACAACATCTGTTCTCACTGCTGTGACAGTCTTTATCATTGTCCTGGCTTCACGTCAATTCTAATTTCAACCAAAGATTCCTCAAAGTCTTGGATATAACCTTCAGAGAACCAGTCGCCGTAGTGTAGTGGTTAACGCAACGGACTACCGACTGGAAAGTCATGGGTTCGAATCCCCATCAGTCCCTTCAAAAATATATAATTGTGGGGTTTTTCGGCTCAAACCGGCTCCTACCCAGAGGTGGGCGTGCTATGGGCTCATTGGGAAGACTGGGATCACTCAGTCGAGTCTCATCCACTTCACGGATGCGTCATTGTGTGTGTTGCTCAAATCTTCTGACCAAGCACCGCAGGTGTCTGTATCTCTCGGGCCTGGTTGACGCCAGGATATATGATGATA
>JAPXFY010000394.1:47500-57500 GCA_030674185.1 Monoplex corrugatus | reverse complement strand
TGGCCAGAATACAAGAATGCGATGGCTGGGGAGAGAATCGCTTTTTTATGTTTCATACATATTTTATGATGCGTATGATCAGTACTATGAACTCATTCATCTGTGCCCAAAGTTTCGCTCCCCTTTCATTTTGTGTACCAAGGTCATGAGGTCCAACTATGTACTCCACCCTATCCTGTCCCACTTTAGCATTAAAGTCTCCCTTTATTATTGTAACCTCTTGTGATTTACATTGAACCTTGGCCATCTCTAATACTGCGTAGAAGTTGTCAATTTCGTCCTGAGTACTTGCGGAAGTTGGTGCATACACCTGGATGATGTTGATATCACATGAGTTCATAGTAGGAAACACCTGGTTTGAGCAACCTAATAGAAGAAAATGGACAAGGATGAGTCCACGAAATAATACCAAACATCAAATTGACTACATCCTGATCAATAAAAAATTTAGAAATGCTTTGCTGACAGCAAAAACATTACCAGGTGAAGACTGCAACAGTGACCACAATCCTGTAGTGGGAAAATTTAGGCTGAAATTAAGAAAAAGGACAAAGACCAAAAGCAACATCAAACTAAATCTTGGACTCTTAAAGACAGATGAAGCGATACGTAAAAAAAATTAATGTACATGTTCAAAACAAATTCAGTGCTCTGGAAGACGGTGACACGTGAGGAACAATGGACAAAGTTGAGAAACTCGATAAATGAAGTTTGTGAAGAAATTCCTAGAGTAGATAGAAAAGCAAAAAAGAACTGGATGACAAAAGATATTCAAGGCTTGATGGAAGAACGGAGGAAGGCAAAGGGAAAGGAGGAAAGATACAGGAAGATAAACAAAGAAATCAGGAATAGGTGCAATGAAGCTAAGGAAGCTTGGCTGAGAACAAAGTGTAAAGAAATAGAAAACTGACACAAAACGGATCCTCAGGGTATGTACAGAAGAATTGAAGAAATTGTCCACAGGAAAAATACATGCACATCAACTGGTTGCTTAAAATCGAAAGATGGTACGCTTATCAGGAAAAAAGACAAAATGTTAGATAAATGGGGAGAGTACATTAAAGACCTTTTTGAAGATGACCTAGAACAATTGTGAATATAATAGCAATAGAAAGTAAAAAAAATAAAAGGTTGGAGTTAAATAGCAAGAAGACTGAAGTCATGGTGATCAGTAAAAAACATGAAATATCCTCATGCAAAATAACAGCAAATGGCGCAACCTTGAGAAAGATTGATAAGTTTAAATACCTGGGAAGGATCATCTCACCACACGGCAGATGCACATCAGAAATAGCCGGCAGAATAGGCCAAGCCAAAACAGCATTCAAGAAGATGAAAGGCATTTTTACCAACAAATGCCTATCAATTAACATCAGGAAGAGAGTTCTTGAATGTTTTATAGAACCGATAATGTTATACGGTTGTGAGATGTGGACAGTCAACAAGCAAAGCCAGAACAAGATTGAGGCAGCCGAGATGTGGTTTCTAAGAAGAATGTTGAGAGTTTCATGGACAGCAAAAACAAAACAAACAAACAAACAAACAAGCAACAAAACAAACAAACAAACAAACAAATTTCCAATTGAACGCTCATGTTTTGAAGCCTTGAGCGTTGTTAACTTGAAATCATTTGGTTTATAGTAGTACTTTGGCTGAATTAACAGGCGTCTCAGATCCTCAAGGGCTGGACAACGTAGAATAAAAATAAAATGATTTTCATTTTCAGTAACATTTTTACATTATTGGCATTTCGCTGCCTCTTTATCACGTCTTTTGTATCTTGCAGAAGCAAGAGAGAAAGGCACAGAGATCTATCCGACATACCACAGTAAGTACAAGTCAGTCCCCAAAACAATAAATTTGGCCTATATTATTAATTACTAATATGGAAACATACCAAAAAAACCCCGTAAAAACAGCAATCAAGAAGAAACAAAGCGAAAGAGGGGAGTGGTGTGTGTGATATGTCAACTGTAACGCTATGATGCAAATAGGTGAACCGTAACGCATGCAACAGTCAAACAAATCATAACTGGCTAAACAATTTCAAATTAAACCAATAGGAAGACAGAAAGAGAAGGGGAGAGAGAGAAGGGAAGAAATAGACGGATGGGCGGAGATAGAGAGAGGGAGGGAGGAAGGAAGGGAGAGAGAGAGAGAAATACAGAAAGAGAGAGAGAAAGAGAAGGAGAGAGCGAGAGGAGAGAGTGAGAAAGAGGGAGAGACAGAGAGAGGGAGAGAGAGAGAAAGAGACAGAGACAGAGAGAGACAGAAACAGAGGGAGACAGAGAAAGAGAGAGACAGAGACAGAGAAAGAATGTGCCCTTTCAAGTATCTTGTTTTTCGTTTTTCTTTGATATCAGATGTCATATTTAATTCATATCACCAACAATTGAAACACCGACATAAAAAATGCGTGGCTTTGAAATTCATGTAGGCTAGTTTGCGATTCCATCAAATGACAAAGAGTAATTCAGTTTCCCCTACTCATTTCCTTTGATCGTTAATCGTCCCCGACATTAAGTAGGCTACGCTTCATGTTCAAACCACACGACAGGTGGTTTGGTCAAATGGGTAAGACGTTGGACGTCCAATCGGAAGGTCTGAGGTTCAATCCTGCCTGGGTAGGCCGACCTTCCGCCTGGTGGGTAAGAGGTCATTATCATCAGGTGCCCTGCCACATGGCGTTGGCGATCATAGCCCTCCATATGTAGCTATCCCTTGTTGTCGCAAGCACATCTTCCACCCTCTCTGTCTTCAGCTACTCTGCAAGTCTGTCCAATATTTTTTTCCCTGGGTCTACCGGGTGCTCTCTTTCCCTCCACTTTTCCTGTTGTGACCAGGTGCTCTAATTCACCTCTCTTCACAAAATGGCATATAAATGTTGCCTGTCTTTTTCCTTAACAATGATCTTTTTGTGTCTGCCTCCATCAAGACTGTCTCGTTTGCTTTCTTTGCTGTCCATGGAACTCTCAACATTCTTCTTAGAAACCACATCTCGGCTGCCTTAATCTTGCTCATGGGTAAAGGGTTCTTGGAGAATTTTCCATTCTCACGGGTCAACATGTGTGCAAGCCTGGAGATATCTTAAACCTCCTTCGTGTGTATATGCGTGCAGAACATTAACTAGGCACGTTAAAGATCCTGCTTGAAGTGTCTGTGTCTGATGACTTATAAATGGACACGTGAAAACATCTAGCATGTGAAGCTCACCGAAGGCCAGGTATGCTGTGCTCACTGTGCACCAGAACACAACCTGCACAGTGTGGGCAAAACTAGGTGCTTTCAACACACACACACACACACACACACACACACACACACACACGCACGCACACACACACACACACGCACGCACACACACACACACACACACACACACACACACACACACACGCACGCACACTCACACACACACTCCAACACACACACAACACAGATACACACACATACACACACACACACACACACACACACACACACACCACACACACACACACACACAAAACACAACACAACACAAAGGCGCTCGAGCTGTTCTTTAACCTCCCCTTTTTCCTAAATATAAAAGTCACTAAAAACCAAAGAAACATTCGTTTCTAACATAAGAATTTGTCATTGCAAATCTCCATGTTGATAAGAAATTTAAAAAGATCTGGGAATGCGCGATGTTATTTTGCCTGGCTGTGTCAGACAAAAGTACAAATAAAGCTTTGGAAACTTGCATATATGAATAAGAAAAACATGTGGTCTACCAGTTGCAACAAAATGTCAAGCACGTTTAATCCCATGAATCCCGCGTCCTGTCCACCAGCATCCTGCATTGTCAACCACACTAACAAAGCAAAAAGCATAGTATATGAGATGAGTATTACCTTTTGTTAATCGGACATTTTCCTTTTGGTTGCAAATGCTGGTCAGTCCATGTCATTCTTCAGCTGATTCTTGTGTAAATGAGAAAAGATCGGATTTTTTTTTTTTTTTTTTTTGTCGGATAAAGAAAGAATGTGTATGTGTTATGGCTGTGTATGCCGACGAGAATGCATCTACTGCTTGTCATATGTAAAATGGAATGAAAATGATTGATGGTATGTTATGGCTGTGTGTGCTGATGAGAATGCATTTACTGTTTGTCAAAGGCCTATGTAAAATGGAATGAAAATGATTGATGCAATTGTAAATAATACATGCAAATACTGAATAAAGTTTCCTTTTGAAAATGAAAAAAAAGCACAGTCTCTGACTCCCTCATCCTATCCATCAGCTTTTTGCATGGAGCTGGTAGATAGGGTGAGGGGTCAAAGTGTTAAGTTTTTGAGGTTGGTGGAAAGGGTGCGGAGGTCAAAGGGTTAAACACAAATCAAACTGTAAAATAGAACTGCATTCTAAATCTACGCTTACCTAAACTTACGAAATCCACCTAGATCTGTCTGTTGCAAGAGAGAATCAAACAGCCTCAATTTGCCGAAATGAGATCACATCCTGTCTATTCAAGGGGGGGGGGGGGAGGAACCAACCCCAAACAAAACAGAAACAACAAACAAAAGGTAATGTTGTACAATAGAATACGAAAATAATTGGAGCTAATTTCACGCACTTTTACGGGTGTTTTCGGTTCTGCTCGATGTAAAGAGACGTAAGACACCCTTACCTACTCACTTTGACCAGTCCTTCCCCACAAACATGCACAAAGTATCCCTGAATGACTGGCGACCACAGCTCCAGCAGTCACCTGCACGCCATTTTGGTTGCTGATCACATGGGCACAACGTCATCACTAGTGGGGAGTTATTGTCTATAAATAGTAACATCAACCACGTGTGTCAGTGCAATCACCGACCTAAAATATGTGTGCAGTGCAACACTTGTTTACCCCTTCGGTTACCTCGCGTTTTTTGGCTTTTTCCGCGTTTTTTTCGGCATTTTCCGGAGTTTACTGGTCTCGATCTAGATGTAAACATTACCACGTGTTTCCTATTTTCGGTTTCAAATAAAAACACACAAACAGTGATGACGTTTTCACCCACGTCACCCACGTGATCAGGGTTATGGTCGCCAGTCATTCAGGGATATTTAATGCATGTTTGTGGGGAAGGACTGGTCAAAGCGAGTAGGTAAGGGTGTCTTACGTCTCTTTACATCGAAGGTAAGGGTGTCTTACGTCTCTTTACATCGAGCAGAACCGAAAACACCCGTAAAAGTGCGTGAAATTAGCTCCAATTATTTTCGTATTCTATTGTACAACATTACCCAAACAAAAATCAAACCAAATCAAAAACAAAACCACTTTTGCTTAATTTAAACATAAACTTTTCATAAAAAGTTTGAGATCTTACACCATTTCAAACGATGCAATGAATCCTCGAAACAATATCGCTCTATGATTTGTCGTCTTGCTTTGAAATGGAAGACCTAATACAGCCGCCATATTTTTATACACGTAATAATCATTCTTTACGTCACATTCGGCTGAACTCCGTCTTTACGAATGCAGGAGATCTGAAGCGACGAAATGAACGTTTTTTTTTTGTTTTTTTTGTTTTTTTTTATTTTCCTGAGCATGAAATAAATTCGTTACAAAGTTTGAGGATGTGCTTGTCGATCTATCTATCTATCTATCTATCTATCTATCTATCTATCTATCTATCTATCTATGTATCTATCTATCTATCTCTCTCTCTCTCTCTCTCGATATATATATATATATATATATATATATATATATATATATATATATATATGTGTGTGTGTGTGTGTGTATATATATGTGTATATATATATACATATGTAGGCCTACATGTGTGTGTGTGTGTGTGTGTGTGTGTGTGTGTGTATGTGTGTGTGTGTGTGTGTGTGTGTGTGTGTGTGTGTGTATCACCTCACCTCATCTCACCTCTCTCCCTTGCCGGGATCGGCGGTAGCAGCCACCTTCGTCGTCACAAGTTTTCTCCGGGTCACACGATTTAGACATCTGTGGGCGGCTTCCTGGATCCCCAGGCCACAGACATCAGCGACGTTATTGAAGTAGGAGGTGTGCGGTCGTCCCTTTCTTCTCCTCGCCTCAACTTTCCCCTGCAGGACCGTTGACATCACATCTGTTTTGGTGTTTCTGATTGCATGGCTTACATATGTCTATTCATCAACTTCTTAAAATTCAACTTCTTTTCGATGTGGAAGATGCTCAAAACCACATTTTTGTTGCAATGTGGTGAAACATCAAGGTCAAGGTTCAGCCGCCTCACAGGCACGGCTACCTCGCTGCGATTATTTGTGTGTGTGCACGGAGTTATATCGATTGTTGATGGCTAAAAGCAAGTGATTGTGTTTGTGAATGTTCCTGTTTCAGTATGTGGTGGTTTATGAATGCTTCGCTGCAAGCCAAGGTACTGTTTTCTTTGTGCATTTTATCTCTCCTACTCCACTTGAATTTTCAACTCAGCCCGCCATGTTTCTCGCCAGTGCACGTGCACCCTCTCCGCTCTGTCTCTCTCGCACTGCGTGCGTCTGCCTCATCACGCCCCGCTTCACAACCAGCTGTTGTGTCTACACATTCTTCCACTCGTGTGCAGTACAATCGGGACTGCTTGCTGTCATGTTGCCCCCCTGACTCGATCCTTGACCCTGACCTGGTTGAACACTTGAGATCGCTGAAAATCGGCCGAAATCTCCCCCGTCGTCGATCATGTCGTGGTGGAATGCGCAAGAGACGTACGATTCCAGTGGTCACTGATGTACATCAGCGTCATGGCAGCAGTGGTCTGCCTTCTGTTCCTGTCTATGATACCCATCCGTCCCCCAGACCGCTGTGCTCCAACCCTGATAACCTCATTCCTCTCACAGCCGGCAAAAAGAAACTACGCACTGACTCATTGACTCTTGCACTGTTCAATGCTCAGGCCCTCGGTACCAGACAAGAGAAGAGATCCGCGATCAACTACTTCATCCATGACCACGTCGTCGATATTTTCGCCGTCAATGAAACCTGGTTTCAGCCTGTCGGGGATGAACCCAAGGAGAGGGATCTTGCTCCTCCTGGTCACCGTACACTCTCGTTCGCTCGCAAAACTGGTCTCGGCGGCGGCATCGCTTTTGTTGTTGCCGAATCCCTCCTGCCCCGAATTACTACCAAGACTGACTTTAAATTCAAACACTCTACTTTTGAAATTGTCCAGCTCTCCCTCACTCTACCCCACCAGACTTTCCATCTGCTGTTCCTCTACCGTCCACCACCCAGCCCAAAGAACCAGCTTAAAAACCATGTGTTTGTAGAAGAGTTTCCAGACCTCCTTGCCTACTGTAACACCTTGAAAGGCTGTTTCATCATTGCAGGAGACTTTAATTTTCATTATAATGAACCTAACCAGACCCACACTGCTAAACTGATAAGCTCTTTGAACTCCTTTGGCTTGACCCAATCTATCGACACTCCAACCCACGAAAAAGGCAACATCCTCGATTGGGTTGTTCATAGAACTGACCAGTCCTTCATCAAATCCATTGAAATTGATTATACTCTTCCTTCGGATCATGTCTGTATCCTCGGCCAACTTTCAATGACCAAGCCTCCACCCCAAACTACCTATGTCATGGTCAGAAAACTAGTTGATATCAACACCGTCGTCTTCAACGAAGATCTCCTGGCCGCTCTTCAGTCCTGTCCTCCAGCCTCTGCTGACGACCTCAATCGGACTATTGGTGATCTGCTGGACATGCACGCCCCCGCCACCAGACGTAGGGTATCCCAGAGACCACCATCGCCCTGGTTTTCTGCCGTTGGCCCTGATCTTCTTAAGGCCAAGCGTGAACGCCGTCGTGCTGAAAGACGGTGGCTGAAGAACAGCATTATTATCAATAAACAGATTTTTCAGGCTGCCAACAAAACTGTCAATGCTATAGTTGACTCTGCTAAGTCTGCCTTTTACAATGCGAAAATTATTGCATGTTCTACATCAAAACAGCTATATTCCGTTACTAATACCCTCCTTGGCAAATCAGATAAATCTCCTCTCCCATCATGCTTTCCCCCTGCCCATCTAGCACAACATTTTTCAGATTTTTTCATTGATAAAATTAGGTCCATCCGTTCCAGTCTTGACTCCCAACCCATCTCTCAACCTCCTATTCCCGATCCTCTGTTTCAAGGCACACCACTTATTTCTTTTCAGCCTGCTTCTGAAACTACTATCCGCAATGTAATCCGCCATTCTGACATCAAGACCTGTGAGCTTGATCCTCTTCCAGCATCTATCTTAACACACTGCCTAGATACTTTGCTCCCTCACTTCACAACTGTCATCAACAATTCCCTGTCATCTGGTATCTTTCCCACTTCCTTCAAATCTGCCCTGGTCAGACCTCTTTTAAAGAAACCTAGTCTTGACCCCAATAACCTCAAAAACTATCGACCTGTTTCCAACCTACCTTTCTTATCCAAAGTCCTTGAAAAAATTGTTCTCGCACAGATCTCTGATCATATCACCGCCAACAACCTCTCTTACCCTTATCAGTCGGCTTATCGCACTGGACACAGCCCTGAAACTGCTCTTGTAAAAATTGCAAATGATATTCTGACTGCTCTTGATCAAAATCAAATCTCTCTTCTATCTCTCCTTGATCTCTCGGCTGCATTCGACACCATCGACCATTCTATCATGCTCACACGTCTCCATAAAGTGTTCGGTATCTCTGACATCGCTCTGTCTTGGTTCCAGTCCTACCTCTCCAATCGCACTCAAACAGTCTCTGTCTGTTGTTCATCCTCTGCACCCGCTACCCTCCAGTTTGGTGTGCCCCAAGGCTCTGTTTTAGGTCCCATCCTATTTGTGCTGTACACACAACCCCTCTCTGAAATTATGCGACTTCACTCTATGTCCCATCATAGCTTTTCTGATGACAACCAACTCTATACTTCTGGTTCCCTCCCACAACTGCCCTCTATAATCAGACAAACCCAAGGCTGCATTTCTGATGTTCACTCCTGGATGACTGTAAACAAACTTCAACTCAACCCCATTAAAACTGAACTTAGCCTTATCTCTCCCACCACATTGGCTAAGTGTTCTTCCCTTCCTCTGTCTGTCTCTCTGCTTGGATCTGACATTCCACTATCTTCCACTGTCCGCAATCTTGGAGTCACTCTTGATAACACCCTGTCCTTTGAAAAACACGTCCAGAATGTTTGCAGATTATGCTATCTTGAGATACGCAGAATTTCTTCTATTCGCAATATCCTCTCTGTTGAAGCCACCAAAACTCTCCTCTGTGCCTTTGTTCTCTCTCGTCTCGACTACTGCAACTCCCTCCTCTCGGGCTGTCCTTTCTCTCTCATTCAAAAGCTTCAAAAAGTTCAAAACAATGCTGCTAGGCTCATCTTCAGAAAATCTCGTTCCTCTCATGTCACTCCTCTTCTCAAATCTCTTCACTGGTTACCTGTTGAAAAGAGAATTCGCTACAAGATTTGCTTTGTTATGTTTTAAGTCTCTCAACGGTCTTGCACCCCCTTACATCTCTGACCTCCTCCATCTGTACACCCCCTCTCGTCAACTTCGTTCCTCGGCTGATACTCGTACCTTCCGCATACCATCCTGTCGCACTAAAACCTATGGTCAACGCTCCTTTTCCTATCAGGCCCCTGTAATCTGGAATCAGCTCCCTGTCTCTGTTCGCCACTCTGCAACTCTCACTTCTTTCAAGTCCTCTCTGAAAACCCATCTCTTCCAGTCCCTCTCATGATACTTATAAAGACTCTACCACCTAACTTCCCCAAATCCCCCCTTGTTGTCTTTTGAGCCTTGAATGTCGGCTGGTGTGTGTGTGTGTGTGTGTGTGTGTGTGTGTGTGTGTGTGTGTGTGTGTGTGTGTGTGTGTGTGTGTGTGTGTGTGTGTTTTGGTTGTGTCTGCGTGATACCTGTAAGCGCTTAGGGCTCTTGTTTTCATCAGATTAGGCGCTATATAAATGCTCTTTATTATTATTATTATATTCTCTTCGTCACTGAAGCCA
>JAPXFY010000394.1:17500-20000 GCA_030674185.1 Monoplex corrugatus | reverse complement strand
TCAATTCTTCATGCCGTACCCGATCGAAAGTCTTGGTATAGTCAACAAAGCATAAATACAAATCCTTATTCATCTCAATTGACCTCTCTATGATAGTTCTTAGGATGTATATAGCATTAATAGTTAAGGAACAGAAAGACCATGTGACATCTAAGTCTTCTTCATACCGGCAGTCTTGGTCTTTCTTGGTCTGCCTCTCATTTTCAATCCAGTCAGATTTGATTTTATTTTATTTTATTTTATGAGGACAAGGAATAGAATCAAAAGAGAAATAGCAGAAGAACAGTGTGGATTTGTGGAAGGGAAGCTAGTGGATAAGGAGAGGGAATGAAAGAGTTACGCCGTCATAGGTCACCAACTGGAGGTGTCTTGTTTTTCATCAATATGTTTCTGCGCCTCTCCCCCCCTGTCCCCTTGTCGCCTGTAGTCTGTCTGTCTGTCTGTCTTTCTGTCTGTCTGTCTGTCTGTCTGTCTGTCTGTCTGTCTTTCTTGTCCTTTTCTGTCACAGCTTTCTTCTTCTTCTTTGATGTGTCCACTTGTACCATCATGAGGGTCGCGGGGAGATGGAGTCCATGGTCAGCAGAAAGATGAAAGGCCCCAGGAAGATGTCGTGTGACATCAAAGTCTTCTTCATACCGACAGTCCTGGTCTTCCTTGGTCTGCCTCTCATTTTCAATCCAGTCAGATTTTATTTATTGATTTATTTTGTTTTTACTATATTTTGTTTGTTTTATTTTATCTTATTTTGTTTTATTCTATTTCACTCTATTTGATTTGATTTTATCTTATTTTATTTTATTTTATTTTATTATATTTTATTTTATTTTATCTTATTTTATTTCATTCTATTTTGTTTTATTTCTTTTCTTTCTTTTTTTTTCCTTTTCTTTTTTTTAAATTTTCTTAAAATTTCATTTCGTTTTGTTTTAGTTTATCTTATTTCATTTTCTTTTATTCGTATGCTTATTGAGCATGACATTCCCTACCGGACGAAGGTGCTCCATAGGAGCCCCCTATTTACGTCGTTTCCTTTGTTTTTCTTTCAGCTGGTCATGTTACATGGTAAAATACGATGGTTATTTCCCGTTGCCTTCCATCGGTTTTTGTACGGACTCTCCGCGAGCCTTTGCCGTTTCCACGATTACCCCCACATATTGGAAGGACTTGCGCGGTGGATGAAGACAGACAGGTTGGAAGAAGTACTTGCAGCGACAAAGGATAGATTCATATGAAGGGCCATGATCGAGAACGCCATGCAGCAGGCACATGATGATGATGACGATGATGCTTACTGAGACAACCGCTGGAGTTGCATTGTGGTCAGAGGAGTTAACCACTTTTTTTTTTCTTTCTGCTGATGAATATCGTGGTGGACTGGTGTAGCTCCCCCACCACCACCACCACTCACACCCACACCCACACCCACACCCACACCACACCCACACCACACCCACACCACACCACACCACACACCCACACCACACCCACACCCACACCCCACCCACACCCACACCCCACCCACACACCCCGCTCCCACCATTTCTCTGATTTCTCTGATCACGGCGTTCCGGTTCGTGTCGTGTCTGGTCTTGTTGATAGCTCTTTTCAAACGATATATTTCACAAAATAATGGTAATTTTTGTTCTCCAGGGGCTTGTTCAGGATTCAGGTGTGGCGATGGTATGTTAGGGTGGGCATGAAAATAAAACTGGTTATCTAGGCGTTTGTTTTTTATACGAATAGTCAGATGTTTCAGGATCTTTCCGATTCATTAACCATAACGTTTACAAGAGGGCTGTACATTTGTTGTCTGTCTCTCTCTCTCGTCGACATTCACTATCCACCAAAATCCAAAACAAGTGTGACTGCCCGCGTTCAAGCAAACAGAAACCAGAGAAAAAACCACGAAAGAAGAATACGAACCCGTATTTAATACAACAAGACAAGACAGGCGCAAATTTTCGGCCAACTGGCTTTTGTCAAGCGTAAGATTACAAACACACAAACACCAGATACAAAAATTTTGCAGCAGCAGGGAAGTCTCAGTCTTTTTCTCAAAATTTTTGTATCTGGTGTTTGTTTGTTTGTAATCTTACGCTTGACAACGGCCAGTTGGCCGAAAATTTGCACCTGTCTTGTCTTGTTGTATTAAATATGCGTTCGTATTCTTCTTTCGTGTTTTTTCTGGTTATATCCACCGAAGTTAAGCCACAGCAATATGTTGCTTGCCAACTGTAGATCATCAGAACAACATACATGCATGCATCCGAGATAACATTTCCCTGAATGCCATTAAAATAAAGAGGGGGAAGAGGAAGGAGAAAAAAAAAATAAAATGAACCACATTGATTCAATTTTACTCGTTCGTCATTTAATTTGGGAAAGAACACCTGACCTCGAACTTGTAGAGTTTGGTCGTTCAGTTAAAAAAATAAAAATAAAAGGTCCCCATATTAATCAGTGCATTGTTCTTATCTTAAAATCGGATCATGCCAGACCA
>JAPXFY010000394.1:7500-12500 GCA_030674185.1 Monoplex corrugatus | reverse complement strand
CTGTACCAATTCACTCTTCTAATACTGTTTTATATGGAGAAACTGGAAGATATCCTTTATACATTAGAACCTTTGTGAAGAGTATTAAATACTGGTTGAAATTGTTAAGGCTTCCACAATCTCGGTTATGTAAACAGGCATATGAAATGATGGTTACTCAAATGGAAATAGGAAAACAGAACTGGGCCTATCAGGTAAAAAAGGCTTTATCAGAACTTGGGTTTGGAATCGTGTGGTTGTCCCAGGGAGTAGGAAATGAGTGTCAGTTTATTAATGAATTTAAAGACAGGCTTATTTGTTCGTTTAAACAAAATTGGCACTCAGATATGGAAAACAAAGAAAAATATAGTTGGTTCTTCTCATTTAAAGATGTTTTTCAAACCGAAAAATATCTCAGTGTTGTTACGGATAAATGGCAAAGAACTAATTACGCAAGATTTAGATTAAGAACACTTGGTTTCAATGCAAATAAAAATTGGTTTCAACCTGGGACGTCCACAGTATATCCTTGCCCCTTATGTGGAAACAATGTCGATAATGAAAAACACTTTTTATTCCAATGCCAAATTTTTGACACAATACGTGGAAAATGCAAAGTTTTTGAATCCGACATGGCCAAAAGACAAGATGTATCTATTTTGTCATCTGATGACGAAGTCATAATCAAATCAGTGGCACTATACATTGCGGAAGCACAAAAAATAAGACATAAACACTTACAAGCCCGACAATAGTGCTAGACAATATCATACTGGGATTAATTTAATCTCTTTTGACTGATGTGGGCTATATCACGTTAACTCCAAAAGAAGCCGCTTTATTATAGACTCTGTTTTGTAAAGAGCTGTTTTCATTTGCTTTATTTTGCTTTGTTTGCCGATAATTTAAGAGTAGCTAATAATATGAAAATAATGGTATATTTGTAGAATATGTTAGAAGTGGATATTGAAAGGGTATATAGACACTTAAGGGTCTACTATACATGTTAACAAAAACAAAAAACAAAAACAAACCAAAAAACAAATAAATAAAAGGCATAGTGATGTCCCTTGTTAACAGAGTATTTTGGGGCAGTTATGTGAAGATTATATTATTATCACTAAATGTAAGGTTTGGGTGGTCTAGCCCAGATGTTTCATCATATTACAGTTTTGATGTGTGTGTGTGTGCGCACGAGCGCGCGCCCGCGTGTGAGCGTATATGGATGCGTGTGAGTGGGTGTGGGTGTGTGAAAAAGATTTTGGTTTGTCTAAACCTAGACAAATTATTGGCCTGAATGTGGGAACACTGTTCTGATATTTTTTGTTGTTGTTTTCTTTGCATTATGTAGTAGTGGTAAAATGGATGATTGTTCATTATATATGATTTGAATATGTTCGACTGTTCAAGGAATGGATGTTCGATATTTTTTTTGATTATGTGTGAAGAATTTGCGCACATACAAAGAGTGGATTATGTGTCGCACTACTGGAAAATTGTTATCCCCCTTGTCAAAAGACCTTTTCGGGTAATGACAATAAACAGTTTCAGTTTCAGTTTCAGTTTCTCTCTCTCTCTCTCTCTCTCTCGCTTTCCCCCTTGTTGTTGCCCATTTCGGAAATACTCTTTACTGGAAGAGTTAGTTTCTTCCATTTCGGAAATTCTCTTTGCTGTCGGAGAGTTATTTTCTTCGTTGTGGGGTTCTGTCAGTCGAGTGAGTGAGTGAGTTGAGTGGACTTGGTTTGCTGACGATCGCGTTGTCATTAAGCTCGTCTTCATTAACTATGCTTCATTTGAAACGTGGCCGGGGTCTGGCTGAGTGATCACAGTGATCTGGGCTGGCGCAGCTTTGTACCGGCGTGTGTGTGATCATTGTCTTGAAACGGAATGAGAAATGCTTTTTGCTCTTTGAAGCTTGTTGATGTGTTATGAATTCCACACGCGATGCTCGAGTGTTTTCTGTCTGCCCATCTCTGTCTCTCTGTCTCTGTCTCTGTCTCTGTCTGTCTGTCTCTTTGTCTTTCTGTCTGTCTGTCTGTCTCTCTCTCTGAGTCTCTCTCTTTCTTTCTTTCTCTTGCTCTCTGTCTGTCTCTCTCTGAGTCTCTTTGTCTGTCTTTTCCTCTCTCTCTTTCTCTCTCTCTCTGCCTCTCTCATCCTTTCTCTCTATATCTTGCTGTCTTGCTCTCTCTCACTCTCTTTCTCCCCCTCCCTCTCTTTTGCTCTCCCTTTCTGTCTTTCACCCTCTCTCTCTTTTTCTCTGTCTCTCTTTCCCTCTCTCTATTTTGCTCTCTCGACTCTCTGTCTTTCTCCCTTTCTGTCTCTCTTTTGCTCTCTCTCTCTCTCTTTGTCTCTCTTTCCCTCTCTCTCTTTCACTCTCTCGACTCTGTCTTTCTCCCTTTCTGTCTCTCTCTTTTGCTCTCTCTCTCTCTCTTTGTCTCTCTTTCCTTCTCTCTCTTTCACTCTCTCGACTATGTCTTTCTCCCTTTCTGTCTCTCTCTTTTGCTCTCTCTCTCTCTCTTTGTCTCTCTTTCTCTCTCTCTCTTTCGCTCTCTCGATTCTCTCTGTCTTTCTCCCTTTCTGTCTCTCTCTTTTGCTTTCTCTCTCTCTCTTTCCCTCTCTCTCTTTCGCTCTCTCGACTCTGTCTTTCTCCCTTTCTGTCTCTCTCTTTTGCTCTCTCTCTCTCTCTTTGTCTCTCTTTCCCTCTCTCTCTTTCGCTCTCTTGACTCTTGTCTTTCTCCCTTTCTGTCTCTCTCTTTTGCTCTCTCTCTCTCTCCCTCACTCTCTCTCTCTTTCCCTCTCTTTCGCTCTCTCAACTCTGTCTTTCTCCCTTTCTGTCTCTCTCTTTTGCTCTCTCTCTCTCTCTCTCTCTCTCTCTCTTTGTCTCTCTTTCCCCCTCTCTCTTTCGCTCTCTCGACTCTTGTCTTTCTCCCTTTCTGTCTCTCTCTTTTGCTCTCTCTCTCTCTCTCTCTCTCTCTCTCCCTCACTCTCTCTCTCTCTTTCTCTCTCTGTCTCTCTTCCTCTGTCTGTCTGTCTGTCTGTCTCTCTCTCTCTGTCTCTCTCTCCCCTATCCCGTCATCCTCTACCCCCACTCCCTTCGCTACCGTCTGACTGCTTTTTGTCTCGTCTCCTTGTTAAGGAAAGAGTCATCAGTTGCAATCTCGATGTATATTACATGAGTAGTCTGCCCAGCTTACCAGATAACAAAGATTAGACATGGACATTATACTTTATTCATTTGTCTCAGTTATGGTCGATATTTGAGGTAAAACACGTTGTTTCTTCATAAATTTGCCTTGGTAATGATTCATATTTGAGATAAAACTCGTGTTTATTGATTTGTCTAAGTTGTGATCAATATGTGAGGTGAAATATGTGTTTTTTCATTTTTTTTTTTTTACACATGTCTTAGTTATTATGACTGGTGTTTTTAGGTAAAGCACGTGTTTGTTTTTATTTGCCTTAGTTGTGATCGATATTTGAGGTAAAACACGTGTTTCTTCATAAATTTGTCTTAGTTATGATCGGTATTTGAGGTAAAGCACGTGTTTCTTTATAACATTGTCTTAGTTTTGATAGATATTTGAGGTAAAACACGTGTTTCTTTATAAACATGTCTTAGTTTTGATCGATATTTGAGGTAAAACACGTGTTTCTTTATAAACATGTCTTAGTTTTGATAGATATTTGAGGTAAAACACGTGTTTCTTTATAAACATGTCTTAGTTTTGATCGATATTTGAGGTAAAACACGTGTTTCTTCATAAATGTGTATCAGTTATGATTGATGTTTGAGGTGAAACACGTGTTTCTTTTTTGTCTTAGTTATGATCAATATTTGAGGTAAAATGTGTGTTTCTTCATAAATTTGTCTTAATTATGATCTATATTTGAGGTAAAATACGTGTTTCATCATTTTTCTTAGTTAAGATCACTATTTGAAGCAATACGCATGTTTTTTCATTTGTTGTTGTTATGATCGATCTTTGAGATGAAATATGTGTTTCTTCATTTGTTTTAGTCATGATTGATTTTTGAGGCAATATTTCTTCATTTGTCATAAGTATAATCAATGTTTCAGTTTGCATGTATGTTAAATTATTTGTCTTAGTTATGATCGATATTTTAATAATACACGTTTTTCTTCATTTGTTGTCGTTATGACCGATATTTGAGGCAATACGTGTGTTTCTTCATTTGTCTTAGTAATGATACATGTTTGAAGGAAAATATGTGTTTCATCATTTGCCCTAGTTCTGGTTAATGTTTGAGGCAATATATGAGTTCCTTCATTTGTCTTAGGTATACTCGATGTTTAAATTAACACACGTTTCGTTATTTGTCTTTGTTATGATCGATATTTGAGGTAATGCACAAGCTTCGTCTATTCAAAAAAGAATACAAAAACTGTTTATTATTTGTTTGAAGCGTGCCAATCGCATTGACTTGCATTCGTATTGACTTGGTATCATCTCTCATGTTCAGTTTAGTTTATCACATTATCAATAAAAAAAATAATTAAAAAAAATATCAATACTAGTTCTGCATTCAGCGTCCAAATTCTAATTCATCACTCTCAAAAGATTGGTGGAATGCTGCTGCTGCTGCTTAAGTGGCGAAGACTTTTCCTTTTGTTCACAGACTGGTCAGGCCACAATGGCCAGTAATGTGGCCGTTTTTCCACGCTCCTGTCGGCTGCCATGGAGCTTGGTGGTCCAAAGAGTTGGAGTCGGGCCATGTCTCCTGCCGTGCCATTTAACCCTTTGACTCCCACACCCTATCCACCAACTGCAAAAACTTAACCCTTGATTCCCTCACCCTGTCCACCAGCTTCCTGCAGGAAGCTGGTGGACAGGGTGAGGGAATCAAAGGGTTAAGTTTTTGCTCTGCTAGCATGGTTGGCAATGCAGGATGCTGGTGGACAGGGTGCGGGAGTCAAAGGGTTAACAGAGGCGACATCTCTGTAACATGTGTTATGTTCAGCTGTCTGGTCCTCTTGACTGCAAGGGACAGGTTGGTGAAGG
>JAPXFY010003944.1:5000-19738 GCA_030674185.1 Monoplex corrugatus | reverse complement strand
AATCGATCAGACATACACAAACATACATTATCTTGTACAATCGATCAGCCATACACAAACATACATTATCTTGTACAATCGATCAGACATACACAAACATACATTATCTTGTACAATCGATCAGACATACACAAACATACATTATCTTGTACAATCGATCAGACATATACAAACATACATTATCTTGCACAATCGATCAGACATACACAAACATACATTATCTTGTACAATCGATCAGACATATACAAACATACATTATCTTGTACAATCGATCAGACATACACAAACATACATTATCTTGTACAATCGATCAGACATAAACAAACATACATTATCTTGTACAATCGATCAGACATACACAAACATACATTATCTTGTACAATCGATCAGACATACACAAACATACATTATCTTGTACAATCGATCAGACATACACAAACATACATTATCTTGTACAATCGATCAGACATACACAAACATACATTATCTTGTACAATCCATCTGACATACACAAACATACATTATCTTGTACAATCCATCAGACATACACAAACATACATTATCTTGTACAATCGATCAGCCTACAATGTTACCATTGTCTTCCTTTTCCAAAAAAGAAAAAAAGAAAAACAAAGAGAACATAGAACAAACCTGTTTTCCTTTCAGGCTGGGGTGTTGGTGATGGTAGTTTGTGGGTTGTGCTTGTGTGTGTGTGTGTGTGTGTGTGTGTGTGTGGTGTGGGTGTGTGTGTGTGTGTGTGTGTGTGTGTGTGTGTGTGTGTGTGTGTGTGTGTTGTGTGTGTTGTGAGTGGTTGTAGTGTTTTATATATATATATGTATATACATCATCATCATCACCATCAGGTGCCTTGCCGTATGGCGTTGGCGATCATGGACTTCCATCTGTCTCTATCTCTTGTTGCCTCAAGCATCTCCTCCACCTTCCCTGTCCCCAGCCATTTGCAAGTCCGTCTAGTATTTTCTCCCTGGGTCTACCTGGTGCTCTCTTTCCCTCCAGCTTTTCTGTTGTGACCAGGTGCTCCAAATCCCCTTTCCTCATAAAATGGCTTGTAAATGTTGCCTGTCTTTTCCTAATCTTCCTTATGAATGATCTACTTGTGTCTGCCTCCATCAAGACTGTCTCGTTTTGCTGTCCATGGAACTCTCAACATTCTTCTTAGAAACCACATCTTGGCTGCTTCAATCTTGTTCTGGCTTTGCTTGTTGACTGTCCACGCCTCACAACTGTACAACAGTATTGGTTCTATATAACATTCAAGAACTCTCTTCCTGATGTTAACTGATAGGCATTTGTTGGTAAGAATGCTTGACATCTTCTTGGATGCTGTTTTGGCCTGGCCGATTCTGCCGGCTATTTCTGATGTGCATTTGCCTTCTGATGAAATGATCGTTCCCAGGTACTTAAACTTATCAACCTCTCAAGGTTGTGCCGTTTGCTGTTATTTTGCATGAGGTGACTTTATGTTTTTTACTGATCACCATGACTTCAGTCTTCCTGCTGTTTAGTTCCAACCCCTTACCTTTGCTTTCTATTTCTAGTATATTCACAAGGTTTTGTAGGTCCCTTTCATTTTCTGCAATTAGCACGATGTCATCTGCATATCGAATGTTGTTTATCATTTTTCCACCAACCTTTAATCCAGGGTCTTCTTCTAGGTTTCTCATGATGTTTTCGCTGTAAAGTGAGAACAGATCTGGTGACAAAACACAACCCTGTCTGACTCCCCTTTTGATGTTTTGGAAAGAGCTTATATCGTTTTCTGTTCTCATTGCAGCTGTTTGTTTCCAGTACATATTTCTGATTAATCGTAGATCTTTTCCATCAACATTGAGTCTCTCCAGTTAGTTGATCAATTCTTCATGTCTTACCCGATTGAAAGCCTTGGTATAATCCACAAAGCATAAATACAAATCCTTATTCATCTCGATTGACCTCTCTGTGATAGTTCTTAGGATGTATATGGCATTAATAGTTCCTTTCCCTTCCACAAAGCCACACTGTTCTTCTGCTATTTCTCTTTTGATTCTATTCCTTGTCCTCATCATGATTATTCTTAGCAGGATTGTGCAATGGGGTTCGCATTCTATAGCCCCCGTCTTCTTTGGAAGTGCAATGAAAATCAATTTGACATATCTTTGGAGATTTTTCCAGTGCCGTAAATTTCATTTAGGAGGACTGTTATTTTGGTGAAGCTAAATTCCTCCAGGGCTTCAATCATCTCTGTAGTAATGTTGTCTGGTCCTGGGCTTTTCCTTGTTTCATCTTTTTCATTGCTGCTCTAACTTCATCTTTCATTATGGGTGATCCTTCGATGTTCTTTTTTATAATGTGTTCTTCGTTTCTGTCATCCTCAAAAAGGTTTTTAATGTACTCTCCCATCTGTCTAATATTTTGTCTTTTTCCATGATAAGTGTGCCACCTGTTGATTTTAAGCAACCAGTTGATATACATGTATTTTTCCTGGGGACAATTTCTTCGATTCGTCTGTACATACCCTGAGGGTCCGTTTTGTGTTAGACTTCTATTTCCTTGCATTTTGTTTTCAGCCAAGATTCCTTAGCTTCATTGCACCTATTCCTGATTTCTTTGTTAATCTTCCTGTATGTCTCCTCGTTTCTCTTTGCCTGTTTCCTTTCCTCCATTATGCCAAATACTCGTTTTGTCATCCAGTTCTTTTTCGCTTTTCTATCTGCCTCAGGGATTTCTTCACAAGCTTGATTTATCGAATTTCTCAACTTTGTCCATTGTTCCTCACTGTCACCAACGTCTTCCAGAGCACTGAATTTGTTTTGAACATGTACATTAAATTTTGTACGTATCACTTCATCTGTCTTTAAGAGACCAAGATTTAGTTCGATGTTGCTTTTGGTCTGTTTTCTTTTCCTTAATTTCAGCCTAAATTTCCCACTATTGTGGTCACTGTTGCAGTCTGCTCCTGGTAGTGTTTTTTTTTGTTTTTGTATATACATATATGTACCTATATGTGTACACACACACACACACAACACACACACACACACACACACACACACACACACACACACACACACACACACCACCCCCACACCCCACACCACGCACAGACATATATATATATATATATATATATATACATCATCATCATCATCATCATCAGGTGCCTTGCTGCATGACATTAGCGATTATGGACTTCCATCTGTCCCTATCACTTGTTGCCCCAAGCATCTCTTCCACCCTCCTTGTCCCCAGCCACCCTGCAAGTCCGTCTAGTATCTTCTCCCTCAGTCTATCCAGTACGTATTAATCAGGTGAAAATTGAAAACATCCAAAACAGTATAAACCATAGACAACAATCATCGAATTTTCAGGAGAGAACTGAAAAACAAAACAAACAAACAAACAAACAAAACACCACAATGATCTCAGCCACAGAATCTCCAACCCTAACTTCCGCAGACAAAACATTGTTTAATGTGACGAATTATACCACTACCACAAACGCTTCGTCCCCTCTCACCCCTGCCTTATTCGTACCTTGCAACAACCCACGGAATGTCGTCAGTCCATTTGTGGCGGAAATGGTGGACCTCGTGATGTATGCCGGGATATTACCGGTGCTGTGACCTGTGGCGTCATCACCAACGTCATCAACATGGTGGTCTTTGCTCGTCAGAAGCTGTCTGACAGAATTCACCTGTGTTTGTTCAGGTAACGAACACCAAGTTTTTCTTCTTTTTGTCTGAAGTAGAGAGAGAGAGAGAGAGAGAGAGAGAGAGAGAGAGAGAGAGAGAGAGAGAGAGAGAGAGAGAGAGAGAGAGAGAAGAGAGATGAGGGTGAAGGAAACACTTGTACGTAGTCAGACTAGAGAAAAAAGGAAGCAAAAGCTAATTCATTCATCACCCTCTGCAGGATTCCCGTTCATCAGTCTCTATGAAATTCATATCCATCAACATCTGTGAGATTCCTGTTCATCACCCTCTGTAGGATTCCCACTCATCACCCTCTGTAGGATTCCCTTCATCACCCTCTGTAGGATTCCCTTTCATCACCCTCTGTAGGATTCCCTCTCATCACCCTCTGTAGGATTCCATTCATCACCTCTGTGGGATTCCCTCTATCACCCTCTGTAGGATTCCCATTCATCACCCTCTGTGGATTCCCTCTCATCACCCTCTGTAGGATTCCCATTTATCATCCTCTGTGGGATTACCGTTCATCACCATCTGTTGATTCCTTTCGTCACCCTCTATGGGATTTCGTTCATCCCTTCGTGGATTCCCGTTCATCACCTTTGGGATCCCTTTCACACCTCTCTGGATTCGTCATCCTCCTCTACGGGGATTCCCGTTCATCATCCTCTGTGGGATTCCCGTTCATCACCTCTGTGGGATTCCCGTGCACACCCTTTGTAGGATTCCGTTCATTCACCCTCTTTAGGGATTTCCATTCATTACCCTCTGGATTCCATTCATCACCTCTATGGATTCCTCTTCATCACCCTCTGGGTGGAATTCCCAAAATCACCTTTTGCAGGATTCCCATTTATCTCCATTGGTGGGATTCCCGTTCCTCACCTCTGTCAGATTCCTGCTTCATCACCCTCTATGGGATTTCCGTTCATCACCCTCTGGTATTCCCGTTCATCACCTCTTGGATCCCGTTCATCACCATCTATGGATTTTCTCCTTCACCTCTCGAGATTCACGTTCATCACCCTCTTGGGATTTCCGTTCATCACCCTGTTCATCACCCTCTGTAGATTCATTCACACCCTCTGTAGATTCTGTTCACACCTTGTAGATTTCCATTCATATCATCCTTCTCCCCTCTGTAGATTCTCGTTCATTGCAACCCTCTAGTGGGATTCCCATACTAATCACACCTCTGTAGATTTCCCCTTTCATCACACTCATTGGGATTTCCGTTCATCACCCTCTGTAGAATTCTGTCATCACCTCTGTAGATTTCCACGTTCATCACCCTCTTGGGATTTCCAGTTCATCACCCTCTGTAGATTTCCGTTCATCACCCTCTGTAGATTTCAGTTCATCACCCTCTATGGGATTTTCCAGTATTCAGTCACCCCTCTGTAGATTTCACGTTCATCACCCTCTATGGGATTTCCATTCATCACCCTCTGTACATTTCACGTTCATCACCCTCTGGGGATTTCCGTTATCACCCTCATGGGATTCCCGTTCATCACCCTCTGTAGATTTCACGTTCATCACCCTTGTAGATTCACGTCATCACCCTCTGGATTTCCATTCACACCCTCTGTAGATTTCACGTTCATCACCCTCTATGGGATTTCCGTTCATCACTCTCTGTAGATTTCACGTTCATCACCCTCTATGGGATTTCCGTTCATCACCTCTGTAGATTTCACGTTCATCACCCTCTATGGATTACGATTCATCACCCTCTGTAGATTTCAGTTCCACCCTCTATGGGATTTCCGTTCATCACCCTCTGTAATTTCACGTTCATCACCTCTATGGGATTTCCGTTCATCACCCTCTGTAGATTTCACGTTCATCACCCTCTATGGGATTTCCGTTCATCACCCTCTGTAGATTTCACGTTCATCACCCTCTATGGATTTCATTCACACCCTCTGTAGATTTCACGTTCATCACCCTCTGGATTTCCGTTCATCACCCTCTGTAGATTTCACGTTCATCACCCATCTATGGGATTTCCATCACCTCTGTAATTTCACGTTCATACCCTCTATGGGATTTCCATTCAGCACCCTCTGTAGATTTCACGTTCATCACCCTCTATGGGATTTCCATTCATCACCCTCTGTAGATTTCACGTTCATCACCTCTATGGGATTTCCGTTCATCACCCTCTGTAGATTTCACGTTCATCACCCTCTATGGGATTTCCGTTCATCACCCTCTGTAGATTTCACGTTCATCACCCTCTATGGGATTTCACGTATTCATCACCCTCTATGGGATTTCCGTTCAGCACCCTCTGTAGATTTCACGTTCATCACCTCTATGGGATTTCCATTCACACCCTCTGTAGATTTCACGTTCATCACCATCTATGGGATTTCCGTTCATCACCCTCTGTCAGATTCCCCTTCATCACCCTCTCTGATGGATTGTCATACAACATCATCGTCGTCTGCCTGATGCTGACAGCCTGGCAGTGACCGACACGGGCTTCCTTCTGTTCCTCATGTGTGGAAAGTCTTACGCCCTGGTCAGTCTGGTGGACTCATCAGCTGGTAGTTTCTGGCAGCAACGTAACTACGGCACGGTACTGGGCCCCCACCTGGGTTTTCTGATCATCTCTAACGTGGTGACGGCACTGCTGGCCGCGGAGAGTGTCTCTGCGTCCTGAGTCCTCTCAAGGCTGCCAAGTTCTTCAGGACAAAGTAAGTATGATGTGGTGTGGTGTTGTGTGGTGGTAGTGATGGTGGTGGTGATGGTATTGTGTGTGTGTGTGTGTGGTGTGTGTGTGTGTGTGTGTGTGTGTGTGTGTGTGTGTGTGTGTGTGAGCGTGTCTGTGTGCGTTTGTATGTGTGAGTGTGTGTGAGTGTATGTGAGAGAGAGAGAGAGGGAGAGAGAGATCAAACTGAAGAAAAAACTGATGAATATGCAGGTCCATGGGTGTGGTGATAGTGGTGGTGGGTGTGTACACCCTGGTGGTGAAGACTGCCGCGCTCAGCCTGAAATACCAGACTGTGGAGGTTAAAGATCCTGCAACCAACGCCTCCACCTTCATCTCTCGCCTGAGCCCCTTCTACCTCCGTCATCGCACCATCATCGAGATCATCTACATCGACCATCTCTCCATCGTCACGCCCATCCTGTCTCTCGCCGTGGTCATCCTCTGCACTGCCGTCACAGCCTTCCGCCTCAAAGTCGCCAGTGCCTGGCGCCTCCAGAGCGCCTCCAACATGACGTCAGCGAGAGAGGCGGGAAACCGCCGTGACGCGGATGCTGGTGACGGTGTGCTGCGTGTACGTCATATGTATGACGCCGGCGATGACGCGTATCATCGCGCTGCGACATTTGCCGGGGTTCATGATCTCTGGGCACCTGTGCAACGTGTACAAAGTGTGCACGGCTGTGTCCCGGCTGATGGAAGCCGTGAACTCCTCCGTCAATTTCCTGATTTACATGAAGCAGAGCTCTCGCTACAGAGCCACGTTCTGGCAACTGTGTGGGTGTGTGTCGGACATAAAGACTAAAGAAGGAAAGTCTCAGAATTTGTCAGTGTCCGCTTCACACAAACGCAGTCAGAAGACTCGACAGACAAACGCCAAGTCTGGCAAAAGAGAAGAATCTTGTCACATGTGAATTCGGCGATGCTTTGGAAATTCCTAAAATATCTCAAGAAAATGATCGGTGTTTGTACGTCGAAATTTCATTTTTATTTTATTTTCATTTCTATTTCATTTTATTTTTATTTCATTTTATTTTATTTCTATTATATTTCATTTTTTATTTTATTTTATTTATTCATTTTATGATACAAGAGCCTTGGATTCAAGATCTGATATCTTTGAGTTCAATTCCAGCCTGCAACAGTAAAAAAAAAACAAGAAAAAAAAAACTGGCCTGTTCACCGCCCATCTCAATGTTTCCATCATTCTAGTGGTGTCAGGTTAGTGTTTCATAGATCCCTGTCCTCCTCCCCCATCACCCCTCCCCAGCAATTTCTGTATGTGTGCATTTCTGTTTACCTATAGAAAATCTTTTTCTACAGAATTTTGCCAAAGTCTTTTTATTTCATTTTTTTCCATGGAAACTTTAACATGCGTTCAGTGCACACAGGATTTCCGTTTATAATCTAGTCTGAAAGACTAGCTCCTAGTCCAGGACTTACAATCTAGTGGAGCAGTGGTACGGGGGGGGGGGGGGGGCGAGGGGGAATCCCTATCCTGTCCGTGATTCAGACCCAGATTTCTCACGTCTTGGACAGGTGTTATAACCACTAGGCCACACAGTCCAATGAACCAGACCCTGTGGAGGTTAAAGATCCTCTGACCAACACCTATGTCGTCATACTTCACGTTGCATGCTGGCAACCTGTCATATTTCATGTTTATTTCTTTTGTCACAGTGGATTTGCCAATTGAAACTCGAGCTGCTCTCCCCTTTGAGACCGCGTCGCCGTAGTGCAGAGCCACCCGTTTTTTGGGGGGGAGGAGGTGGGGGCCACTGATGTTTCTTGCGCTGGCGGCCCAGGCTCTAAGATACGATAAGAGCCATAGACACAGGATCTGATATCTCGAGTTCAATCCCAGCCCGCAGCATTAAAAAAACTGGCCTGTTCCCTGCCCATTTTGATGTTTTCATCATTCTGATGGTGTCAGCTTAGTGTTTCGTAGGTCTCTCCCCTTCCTTCCCCCCCCCCCCCCCCCCATCATTATTTCAAGACCTTACCAGCGCATAGAGTTTTGCGTAGGGTCAGAAAGTCTGCCAGAATAAATGCTGGCTGATTTGGGCGGAGGACATGTGGAATAGTCCGAGTGCCATGAATCCCTCTTGACCAAACTCCAAACTCTACAATGTCTTCTGACTGTTGAGGTATGTCTGCACATTGGACCTGTCCTCAAAACAACCACCCAACCACCCACCCACCCAACCAACCAACCAACCAACAACCAACCAACAACCAACCAACCAACCAACCGACCGACCAAAACACACACACATACGAATAGCAAACAAACAAACAAACAAACAAACAAACAAACGAACAAACAAACAAACAAAGAAACAAACACATCAGCTTAATGTGACAGCAAATAAGGTGACTACCTGGGCCTCGTTCTGCTGCGAGTATCAAGTGTCAACCGCGAGTATCATGTGTCAACAGCCAGTTTCGTGTGTCAACTGCGAGTATCAAGTGTCAACCGCGAGTATCATGTGTCAACAGCCAGTATCGTGTGTCAACAGCGAGTATCATGTGTCAACAGCGAGTATCAGTGTCAACAGCGAGTTTCAAGTGTCAACAGCGAGTTTCAAGTGTCAACAGCGAGTATCAAGTGTCAACTGCGAGTATTCAAGTGTCAACAGCGAGTTTCAAGTGTCAACTGCGAGTTTCAAGTGTCAACTGCGAGTATCAAGTGTCAACTGCGAGTATCAAGTGTCAACAGCGAGTATCAAGTGTCAACAGCGAGTTTCAAGTGTCAACTGCGAGTATCAAGTGTCAGCAGCGAGTATCAAGTGTCAACAGCGCGTGTCAAGTGTCAACAGCGAGTATCAAGTGTCAACGGTGAGTATCAAGTGTCAACTGCGAGTATCAAGTGTCAACAGCAGTTTCAAGTGTCAACTGCGAGTATCAAGTGTCAACTGCGAGTATCAAGTGTCAACAGCGAGTTTCTAGTGGCAACAGCGAGTATCAAGTGTCAACAGCGAGTTTCAAGTGTCAACAGCGAGTTTCAAGTGTCAGCTGCGAGTGTCAAGTGTCAACAGCGAGTGTCAAGTGTCAACAGCGAGTATCAAGTGTCAACAGCGAGTGTCAAGTGTCAACAGCGAGTTCAAGTGTCAACAGCGAGTTTCAAGTGTCAGCTGCGAGTGTCCAGTGTCAACAGCGAGTGTCCAGTGTCAACAGCGAGTTTCAAGTGTCAGCTGCGAGTGTCGAGTGTCAACAGCGAGTATCAAGTGTCAACAGCGAGTTTCAAGTGTCAACAGCGAGTGTCAAGTGTCAACAGTGAGTTTCAAGTGTCAGCTGCGAGTGTCATGTGTAAACAGCGAGTGTCATGTGTCAACAGCGAGTATCAAGTGTCAACAGCGAGTGTCAAGTGTCAACTGCGAGTATCAAGTGTCAACAGCGGGTTTCAAGTGTCAACAGCGAGTGTCAAGTGTCAACAGCGGGTTTCAAGTGTCAACTGCGGGTTTCAAGTGTCAACAGCGAGTGTCAAGTGTCAACAGCGATTATCAAGTGTCAACAGCGAGTATCAAGTGTCACCTGCGAGTTTCAAGTGTCAGCTGCGAGTTTCAAGCATCAACTGCGAGTATCAAGTGACAACAGCGGGTTTCAAGTGTCAACAGCGAGTGTCAAGTGTCAACAGCGAGTATCAAGTGTCAACAGCGAGTTTCAAATGTCAACTGCGAGTATCAAGTGTCAACAGCGAAAGTCAAGTGTCAACAGCGAGTGTCAAGTGTCAACAGCGAGTGCCAAGTGTCAACAGCGAGTGTCAAGTGTAAACTGCGAGTTTCAAGTGTCAACTGCGAGTATCAAGTTAAACAGCGAGTATCAAGTGTCAACAGCGAGTGTCCAGTGTCAACAGCGAGTGTCAAGTGTCAACAGCGAGTGTCAAGTGTCAACAGCGAGTGCCAAGTGTCAACAGCGAGTGTCAAGTGTAAACTGCGAGTTTCAAGTGTCAACTGCGAGTATCAAGTATAAACAGCGAGTTCAAGTGTCAACAGCGAGTGTCAGTGTCAACAGCGAGTGTCAAGTGTCAACAGCGAGTATCAAGTGTCAACAGCGAGTGTCAGTGTCAACAGCGAGTGTCAAGTGTCAACAGCAAGTGTCAAGTGTCAATAGCGATTATCAAGTGTCAACTGCGAGTTTCAAGTGTCAGCTGCGAGTTTCAAGCTTCAACTGCGAGTATCAAGTGACAACAGCGGTTTCAAGTGTCAACAGCGAGTTGTCAAGTGTCACAGCGAGTGTCAAGTGTCAACAGGAGTGTCAAGTGTCAGCTGCGAGTGTCGAGTGTCAACAGCGAGTGTCCAGTGTCAACAGCGAGTTTCAAGTGTCAGCTGCGGTGTCGAGTGTCAACAGCGAGTGTCCAGTGTCAACAGCGAGTTTCAAGTGTCAGCTGCGAGTGTTCGAGTGTCAACAGCGAGTGTCAATGTCAACAGCGAGTTTCAAGTGTCAACAGCGAGTGTCAAGTGTCAACAGTGAATTTCAAGTGTCAGCTGCGAGTGTTCAAGTGTCAACAACGAGTGTCATGTGTCAACAGCGAGTATCAAGTGTCAACAGCGAGGTCAAGTGTCAACTGCGAGTATCAAGTGTCAACAGCGGTTTCAAGTGTCAACAGCGAGTGTCAAGTGTCAACAGCGATTGGCAAGTGTCAACAGCGAGTATCAAGTGTCAACTGCGAGTTTCAAGTGTCAGCTGCGAGTTTCAAGTGTCAACAGCGAGTATCAAGTGTCAACAGCGAGTGTCAAGTGTCAACAGCGAGTGTCAAGTGTCAACAGCGAGTGTCAAGTGTCAACAGCGAGTATCAAGTGTCAACAGCGAGTTTCAAGTGTCAACAGCGAGTGTCAAGTGTCAACAGCGAGTGTCAAGTGTCAACAGCGAGTGTCAAGTGTCAACAGCGAGTGTCAAGTGTCAACAGCGAGTGTCAAGTGTCAACAGCGAGTGTCAAGTGTCAACAGCGAGTGTCAAGTATAAACAGCGAGTTTCAAGTGTCAACTGCGAGTTTCAAGTGTCAACAGCGAGTGTCAAGTGTCAACAGCGAGTATCAAGTGTCAACAGCGAGTTTCAAGTATAAACAGCGAGTTTCAAGTGTCAACAGCGAGTGTCAAGTGTCAACAGCGAGTGTCAAGTATAAACAGCGAGTTTCAAGTGTCAACTGCGAGTGTCAAGTGTCAAAATATTTCATCCTGTTGTCGTTACTTTCAACACATAAAAACAAAGAAATGAAAAGAACACCAAAGACACCATACCAAGAATTTTTTGTTCTTTTTCATGTAAAGGGCATTAATACCACAATAACAGAAAGCATGGTTATCTATCTTGGTCAATAAACTATTATATTATCTATCTTGGTCAATAAACTATTATATTATCTATCTTGGTCAATATTAAACAAACAAACTAAACTATTATATTATCTATCTTGGTCAATATTAAACAAACAAACTAAACTATTATATTATCTATCTTGGTCAATATAAAACAAACAAACTAAACTATTATATTATCTATCTTGGTCAATATAAAACAAACAAACAAAACTATTATGTTATCTATCTTGGTCAATATTAAACAAACAAACTAAACTATTATATTATCTATCTTGGTCAATATTAAACAAACAAACTAAACTATTATATCATCTATCTTGGTCAATATTAAACAAACAAATTAAACTATTATATCATCTATCTTGGTCAATATTAAACAAACAAACTAAACTATTATATTATCTATCTTGGTCAATATTAAACAAACTAAACTATTATATTATCTATCTTGGTCAATATTAAACAAACTAAACTACCATATTATCTATCTTGGTCAATATAAAACAAACTAAACTATAATATTATCTATATCTTTGTCAATATTAAACAAACAAACTAAACTATTATATTATCTATCTTGGTCAATATTAAACAAACAAACTAAACTGATACATTATCTATCTTGGTCAATATTAAACAAACAAATTAAACTATTATATTATCTATCTTGGTCAATATAAACAAACTAAACTATTATATTATCTGTCTTGGTCAATATAAAACAAACTAAACTATCATATTTTCCATTTTGGTCAATATAAAACATACTAAACTATCATATTATCTATCTTGGTCAATATGAAACAAACAAACTTAACTATTATATTATCTATCTTGGTCAATATAAAACATACTAAACTATCATATTATCTATATTGGTCAATATGAAACGAACAAACTTAACTATTATATTATCTATCTTGGTCAATATAAAACAAACTTAACTATTATATTATCTATGTTGGTCAATATTAAAGAAACAAACTAAACTATCATATCATCTATCTTGGTCAATATAAAACAAACTAACCTGTTATGTTATCCATCTTGGTCAATATGAAACAAACAAACCAAATTATCATATCATCTAACTTGGTCAATATAAAACAAACAAACTAAACTATCATCTTTTCTATGTTGGTCAATATTAAACAAACAAACTAAACTATCATACACTTATTATGAATCATTCTTGCATACGCTAGCGCTCAAAATTGTTACAGTATCATTATAAATCATTCCTCTAGAATCTATAGCCCTATTCTCTTATCTCATTTGGACTCACTGCTCATCACACTTAATCAGACTTTATAGTTTAGCACAGAGAACTCAAACTGTCAGGTGAGCTGACCACACTCCACTATGTTGTTGCACAAGTCTGCATCAAAATTTGCCCTCAAAACAAAGGGAAACACACACACACACACACACACACACACACACACACACACACACACACACACACACACACACACACACACACACACATATATATATATATATATATATATATATACAAACACACAAACACACACACACACATACACACACACAAACACACACACACACACACACACACACACACACACACACACACACACACACACACACACACACACACACATATTAGCTCGAGTGACAGCGGTAGGGAGGGGAGTATGTGTATGGGTATCTTGTTATTGTTATTGTTGTTTAAAGCCCAACCGACTGCGTAGAGCCATATCAGGGCTATAACCATTTTAAAACATACAAAACAACAGGGGAAAAAAAGAAAATTAAGTACACATATCAATGCATTTGCGTACATAATCTAAGGTGATGCCCCCGGCGTTGACCACTCCGTCCAATTTATCGCACAGGGGGTTTAAAAAACACACCTGAATACAAATATAAGCATACCTAAGGACACCAAAACTTATATAAAAACGGGCATAAATTACCCAAAACTGCCTCCGCATATCTCATTTCCCAAGAGCCAAAAATGCACTAAATACATGCACCCAATTATCAATCCTAAGAAAAAGTGCCTAAGACTTTATCGAATGCATACAGGGAATGGACCATTAAATCAGAAAATGATAGGAAGAAATAGCAGAAAGCAAAGGAACAAGGCAGAAACAAAGAGAGTGACAGAAAAGAGGACAGTTCTAGTTCAGAGATTCCACAAAGTGGGGATACTGTTTACACTGAAAGAGCCCCCAGCATCCCCACGTGGGAGGGGTGGGAGGTCTCTAGGCCTTGTTCTGCTGGGAATTCAGAGTTAATAATAGGACCCAGATCACCAATGCCTCACCACTCTCCTGCTGGGAATTCAGAAAGTCCGAGCAGACTGTCTTTTGACTTGTCGTTGGTCTCAGCAGAAAAAAAAAAATATTTTCAAAATGTTATCTATCAATCTATATCCAAAGCAAGTGCGATTGCAGGCGTTCAAGCAAACAGGAAGCGGAAAACAAAACAAAACAAAACAAAACAAAACACACACAAAGACACGAAAATAGAATCAGAACGCGTATTTAATACAACCAGACTTGTCTTTTCCGGTTGTATCAAATATGCGTCCTGATTCTATTATCTTGTCTGGTTGAATTCAATACACGTTCTAATTCTATTATCTTGTCTGGTTGTATTAAATACGCGTTCTGATTCTATTATCTTGTCTGGTTTAATAAAAAAAAAAAAAAAAAACACGTTCTAATTCTATTATCTTGTCTGGTTGTATTAAATACGCGTTCTGATTCTATTATCTTGTCTGGTTGAATTCAGTACATGTTCTAATTCTATTATCTTGTCTGGTTGTATTAAATACGCGTTCTGATTCTATTATCTTGTCTGGTTGAATTCAGTACATGTTCTAATTCTATTATCTTGTCTGGCTGAATTGAGTACGCGTTCTGATTCTATTATCTTGTCTGGTTGAATCAAATACACGTTCTAATTCTATTATCTTGTCTGGTTGTATTAAATACGCGTTCTGATTCTATTATCTTGTCTGGTTGTATTAAATACGTG